>BHFT01071165.1:0-29013 GCA_004320025.1 Laticauda laticaudata | reverse complement strand
CTGAGTTTGGTGGCCCCACAGCTCGGCTGTTGTATCTGCTCTCATGATAAGCCATACAGATCCCTGGGAGAAAGCAAGCAGGGAAAAGGATATAAAAGACTTGAGTTATAAACGAAAAGCTGTCCTGGTTTCTTACACAGAATATTTAAACATCTTCAATCATTCTTCCCCCAACCAAGGAAGGACCCAAGGAACCATCCCTCTTGAAAACCTGGACCAGGCTAAAATAGAGAGACAGAAAGAGTAAACTCACAGTTGCCCAAGCTGTAGCCATGATATCCGTCCATGCCATTTCTTTTCAGAATTAAAGCCAGTTCACATTTGGTGAATACTTTGGCTTCATTGGCTGCAATTAATAGGAAGAGGAGAGTGAGCACTAGGGACTTCATTGCTGCAGCTTCTTAGAGGAAGATATCTGACTTCTCCAGTGCGGCTACTGGATTTTATAGTCACAGCTTGTGGAAGTGGAAACTCGGGAGAGATTGATAACAAAGTATGTAGCAATAGCAATCCCCAAACTTGAAGTAATAATGGAGTAACCAGAAAAGAGTGTTGAAGACAAAGGGGAAGAAAAAAATATTTTTAACTGTCATTTTAAATTTCGTAAGAAGCCAAACCAGTTTTAAAAAATGGGTGAGAAAAGCATTTTTAGCTCCCTGAGAGGCAGCATACTGAAATTGCTCAGAGAACTGTATTATTTCGTTGCTTTTATTGACTTTTTATCCTTCTTGAGGGCACAAAAATAGGGAGAGTGAGAAAGGTGGGGATGAGGCTCTAATTTTGTATTTTCTGCTTATATAGGAGGATCTGACATGGATGCACAATGAATTCATACATTCTAAAAACTTGAAACCTTTAACAGGATGCTTTATTTAAAACTTTCTGAAATATGATCTTGATTTAATTTAATTTAATAATTTAATTTAGCTTGTGGCCAGGTGAGAGATATGGACGTGAATCAGTAGAACAAAAATTACTGTGTTAGATTAGTCATTGATTCCTCTGAATAACATTGATTGATTATGTACCATCAAGTCTCTGTTAGCTCTTCATGACCATTTGGATAATTTTCTTCTCCATCATGATCTAAAATTGCTGAATTCCACAACAGGGTTGTGTAAATTATTCACAGTATGGGTCACTCCAGTGAACTCTACCTAGGCTGTCCTGGAAGGCTATCCAGAAGCCAAATCTGGTCCAGAGATGGGCAGCAGAGGGAGGGATTTTGTTTGTTTATTGCCACTTGGTTTCTGGGGGAATTCAAGGTGATAATTTTTAACTGAAAAGGCCCTTCTTAGCCATTCTGGGAAGTAGTTGTTTCAAGGTGCTCCATGTGATGATGGACAGTGCTGAGCCTATGTCAACCTCCATCCTGCAAGGTTTCCCTTCTATAGAAACAAAAACACTTAATTTTGTTGGAGCCTTTGTTAGTCAGCTTGGCTTGATAGCAGGTAAAACAGTCTTCAACTTGTTTTTGGAAATGTGGGGTTGTCTGAGGCTTTTGGGCAAAAGTCTTTCCTGCTTGACAGATCCTGGCTAAATGACCCTTCCTTTGGCATTTTNGCAAAAGTCTTTCCTGCTTGATAGATCCTGGCTAAATGACCCTTCTTCTGGCATTTTAGACAAATGGCATTCCTGAACTTACAGGATGCCCTGAGGTGGTTTCCTCCACAGCTTAGATAAATGGGCTGAGGCCATGGAGGTAGATTGGGGTTTGGCCTGTTCTCCCCTTGACTGGTTTTTTGCTGCCTGAGGCAATTTACATCATTAGCCACTTCATAGCCTTCTTCTGAGGAGGCTTCATCGTAATGGATGGCTGAGCTGCTCTGACTAATTGGATTTCCCAGAATTTCTGCTGCTGAAAGTGCTGATAGTTTAGCAGCTTGAGACTCTTCAATTGCTAATTTAAGGGTTAAATCCTCTTTAGCCAATAAATACCTTTGTAGCCTTAAATCCCTGACTCCACAAACTATTTGGTCTAATAACATGTCTTCCAGATAGTCTCCAAACCCACAATACAAAGCAGTTCTTCGTAGGGCAGCCATGTACCCACTAATAGTTTCTCCCTCAGCCTGAATTCATCTCCTAAAAGCACGACACCTGGCAATTCGCGATGGCTTTGGGGAATAGTGGTTGGAAAGAATTTCCTGCAGTTCTTCCCATGGAACAGTCTTAATTGAACGTGGAGCTAATAATGTCGTAGCAGTGTCAAATACTGTGGCTCCACAAAAACTTAAAAAGTAGGACTTTCCCCTATGATCGGAAATGTCAGCAAGATCTATGGCATCTAGGAAACAGTCAAATTGGTTTCTGTAGGACTCCCATGTTTCCGCTATCGGTCTGAAAGGCGGGAATGCAGAGTTTGAAGCCATCTCGACACAGCAGTGCCGGATCTTTCAAGAAAAGTTGAAATTCGTGCTCACGAATAGTGACAGCAGCTCTTAAAGTGACATTCAGCTCGGTAGTGACTTTGGCTCTTTTTGTAGTAACTTTGCTCAGTGATTCTTTGCCTGGTTGCCTCTTATATGTATCCTGCCCTCGTCGCCAGTGTTGTAGAGTGGCAGAATAACCTGAGGCAAACACGGAGCGAATTTCAGCTTTTTACTTTACTGAAACACTAAAGGGTTTCCACAGCTGCTGCGCTAACAAGGCAGCCAGCTGGTGGACAACAGCTGATGCCGTTTTATAGCTCCCTTTTATAGCTGGCTGTCAAACAGCATCAGCCAATAGGAATGGTCCATGTTCCCACTGGAAACACAGACCGGAGTGAAGAGCTCAGTCTTTTCCAAATGCCACAGATATTATTTAAGCTCGGGACACCAGTTGAAAATTCAGATTTTTTGGAAGTGTTTTTAGAAGAAATCAAAATATGTTCTGTGTCACATCAAATCAGAACATATCATAAAGGTGGGGTACAAATAAATAAATATTTCTTATCTCACATCATAGCGCATCATTCTTACATTTCTGTAAAATGGAAAAATCTGTATCACCCGCTTTTCATCTTCTGTATCACATTGTAACATTTTGTGACATTTGCATCTTTTCCTCAAGAGAATATACTTTTCAGCAGAACCAACCTTTCCTTTATTATAGTGCAGTCTCATTTCTCTATTCCTGTAGGTGATTTCATTGCTGCTGATCAGACCTGAAGACAATTAGTTAAACTTTAGAAAAGATAAAAATGAACATAACTTGAAAAAAAAAATTACCCTGCAGGAAATAGTTGGCGTGGGAACAAAGGCTTATTGTGCTGACATAGTTTTACCTAATCATTGTATTAATCACAAAAATCAGAAGCAGAATTGCAGGTGTATATTAGTTAATTTGAATGGATGAAAAGCTGAAAAATGAAAGGCTGGAGGAAAAATCTTGTTTTTCTTTAGTATTGTGTGATATATAATTTATGTGATTCATTCTCTCTCTCTCTCTCTCTCTCTCTCTCTCTCTCTCTCTCTCTNCACACACACACACACACACACACACACACACACACACACAGAGTCTGGTCCTGGCTTTGAACTAAGCTATGTTACTTGAATTTGGAGGTAGGGAAGAGTGGACAAGCTTATCTTGCCCCTGGCTGATGTGAGAGAAGATGGATTTGTTCATTGCTATGGATATCTGGATTAGTGAAAAGATGATATAATGTATTGTAGCAGCTAAGCTGTTAGACTAGAATACCCATGATATCAAATCTACCCCTACTTGTAGAAGTTCACTGAATGACTTAAGATAGCCTTTTTTTTCTTTTTCCCCTTTATTTTTATTCCTTCTTTATTATTTCTCTAAATAGTTCAAGGCAGTGAACATATCAAGTACACTTTCCTCTTCCTATTTTCCCTAGCACAACAGTCCCATGAGGTGGGATGGGGCAAGAGAGATGTCTGGTCCAAAGTCATCCAATTAGCTTTCATGTCCTAAGGCAGGATAAGAACTCATTTTTAGTTTCTTAGCCTGCAATTTGAACCATTAGACTAAACATATCTCACAAAGTTGATGTTGGGGAGAAAAAAATATAGGGTGTGAATCTTAGGCATATCACCATGGATATACCTAAGGAATATTGGAAGAAGAAAATCAGGATATAAATCTCATAAATAAATGAATTTATATGTCCTGAAATTCAAACAATCTTTATATTTGCTGAGAAGTCCTTTTATATAAGTACAGGCTGCCATTGCACCATGTTTGTCAGTAAAAAAACAAAACTAAGTTATTTCTCAATAAGTCATCCTTTGTTCTAAACATAAGATATTCCTTGCTAGAAGAAAATTAAATAATCAAAGGAATTCTTTCTGGTACCTCCTTCCCTTCTTCTTCCTTTTCCCTTGAAATGTAATAAAAAATGGGAAGTTGGGGGGGGATTTAAGATGTTTGTGAGAATCTGAATAATGAAAACAATGGTATGTCATTGCTTGGAAGCCCGCCCTTTTTGGACACTGGTATGATGTCATTAATAGAAATGATGCAGTGGTTAGATTCAAATTATTTTACTATCTGTTCTGTGGGTGTGGCTTGGCTTGGTGGGCATGGCTTGGTGGGCATAGCAGGGGAAGGATATTGGAAAATCTCCATTCCCACCCCACTCCTGGGGGAAAGGTTACTGCAAAATCCCATTCCCTCCCCATCACACTAACCTGCTTTCCAGCTCCATTCTCCTCTTCAGGGCAACAAAAGAAGACCCAGCTCATCAGCTGGGACTTAGGAGGCGGAGAATAGATGGGGGTGGGGCCAGTCAGAGGTGATATTTGCCAGTTCCTTGAACTACTCAAAATTTCTGCTATCGGTTCTCCAGAACTGGTCAGAACCTGCTGAATACCACTTCTGAAATTATGGGTTAAAGTACAATGGTGTGATGTTACTTTTGTTGGTTTGATACTCTACAGAATATGCAGTGAAGGACTCATACTAAATAAAACATTATGGATGTTTATATAAATCTGTGCTCTTGTACAACTTGGCCAGGGCAGTTGAGAGGAGAAAGTGATGATCAAAACCATCAGTGAACACCGAGTTGCTTATCCTTGCTTTAGAAGATGGAAATGTATTCTTTCATTTTATGGTAACAAAAAATAACAAAGGTCCTGGGATTTTAAAATGTTATGAGAAAAAGGAATTGCCTTATGTGCAGCAGTCAGAATTATTATAGCCATTGACTTTATAAAAATGAGAATTTCCAGAAATATTACAAGCTTCCTTGAACATTCAATTTTCACCTTCAAAACTAATGTCCCTAGTTCTTAACAGAAGAACAGAATAACAAAAACACAATTCTTATGACATTCTATGGAAAGTTCAATAAACATAAACTCCATACCACCTTTTATCATAGACATCAATGACTGCAGGGCGAAGCAAAAATTGTGGAAACTAACAAGCAAGCCTTGCTTGACTTTATTTAATTACCAATGGTAACAATTATATTCTACTTTTCTTATAATTAATCAGGGTCAACTATGCCTCCTGATGGTAATTATTGTAACATGGATGGATAATAGAGTCACTGATAAGCAAGAAATATATTCCTGATGGATGGATAATAGAGTCACTGATAAGCAAGAAATATATTCCTGATTTGATCTTTATTTATTCTACAAAGCCTCAAGACACTTCCTTGCTCTGTAGCTGAACCCTGATATTCAATGTAAGTTTTGGAGTTCAACTATATCTCCAGATAAATAGCTTGCTTTTAATTATTAAGTAGGTTTCTGAATATTGCTTATATTGCAGCAATCTCTGGAAGCTAAATGCTTAAACTTTTTGCATTTCAAACTCAATTTTTAGAAGAACTGATATTACTTTTTGAGTGGCTTCAGGTAGAACTAGATTGTGAGAGTTGCTATAGCAATTGTCAGGTTGATCAAATCACAGCCTCAAATAGTAAAAGAGTAGAAGACTATTTCAAACATTATTGCAAATATTTTACATCCACAAACTCTATATTTGGCCAGAAGAACTGATGATTTATGGGTAAGATGAAAACAAGCTGAAGATAAAATGAGAGGTAAATCGGTTAATAAGGGAGAAAAATAAGACAGAGCTATAATAATATAATTTTGACCACACAAATTTGGATAATTTGGATTTCTATTTGGTAAAAGGACATTATTTTCTAATGTTTTATTTCCATAAAATGTGATTGATTTTACCTATATATGACAATTGAACACATCCACCCATGGACACCCACAACCACACCCAGAGAGCAAGAGAGCGAGGAAGTGAGAGAGCCCATCAACCACAAGATTTGGCATAGGTCTGGTATTTTGGAATACAACATCCTTTAATATAGGTTATTTTTTTTGTATCTTTATAGTCTGGCTTTCCACTAGGAGACTATGGAAGCCAGGTTCAAGATGGGGCTTGAATTTAAATAAGTTTCCATCTTTCATTGACTAAAAGTCAGAAATGCCATTGCTTTCTTGTCTTGTTACTTTTTAATCAGAATCCGTAATCTGTAGACAAATAGAATCTTCCCTGTATTACAGAACTTGGGATAGGGATTTGAAATTTAGTGTCATCTAATTTTTTTTAAATGTTGTTATTCTGTTATTCATTTTATCATGTTTGAAGCATATTTTCCCCCAGAGGAGTAGATCTGTCAAATGTAGAGAGACAGCTTCAACAATTGACCGAAGGGTTTCAGAGCTGGGTTCCAAACTTTCAGACTCTTTACAAAGAGAATAGTGCCTCTACTTTTCATTTTTCAACACACATACACATACACAAACACACATGTGGGAGAAGGGGAGAACACTATTGACAAATAGTTCTCTCAAATAACTGAAGAACCCCAAACATTTCCTTTTCTCTTTCTCTCTATATCCTTCCTGGGCATTTTATGGATAAAAGAAGATTCCATACACTAACCTTTTGGATCTCAGGGACCACCAAACTCATTAAGATATAATAATATAATATATAATATATAATAATATATAATAATATAATAATATATATATATATATATATATATATATATATTATATATATATCATACATAATATATATGTTTTTTTAAGCTTTCGCGGGTACTTACATGTGTGCTGAGTTTAAGCTTTCCTTCGGGTATTATCCCACGTCATTGTAGTTTCTGTCAAAGTTGTAGCAAACGTTTCAACAAATCTCAATCTCTGACATATCAGGCTCTGTAATGGATGTGGTCCAACAGTTCCTGGTTTCAAAATTTGAGGCTGGTACCATTTCTGATTGGCTGGGAGCGCTGGGTCTGGTGTTTATTGGACTTGGAGTTTTGAAGGATTGGTGTTTCTGGTTTTCTGCTGTCTGTTTTTGTGGCTTGATTGGCTGGCAACACTCTGCTCGTTGTATTGGAAGGCTTTCAGCATGCAGCCTTGCTCCATGTGAAAGGACGGCTGCTCTTCATTAGCAAGCTGCTATTCATTAGCAAGCTGGGTTTCAACAACTTGGGTGCCTGGTGGGGGTTGTGTGTTTGAGTGGAGCTATCAGAGGGACCCAGGTGTTGCCCTGGTTGTGGTGTGGAGATCGTATTCTATTATTGAGAGATCAAGCTTCCAAATGATTGACAGTCTGCTGGAATCTATATCTCTTCTATTCATGCTTTCAGGTCTTTTTTCAATTCTATGCTCTCTTATGATTCTGTGTTGGGAGTTTCTATAATGGCTAGGTTTTAGTGCCCATGAATTGATGTTGGACCTGTGGTTTTCATGTCCATGGACTATGAGGAGGGTGTGTTCCAGCTTGTTTACTGAGCATTTTTGTGTTCATCTAGCGGGTAACTTAATTCTTTATTGGTCTGTCCAATGTATGTGCCGGGGCATGATGTACAGGGAATTCGTATATGCCTTGGTTTTCCAGGTCATTTTTGTCTTTGGGGTTCCTCAGATGCTTGCTATTTTTTTGTTGTTTTGAAGGCAAAGTCTTGAGTGTGAATGCCTGTTGTTAGTATCTTACTGATTTTATCTGTAGTAAAACTCTTATGTAGGGCAAGACAGCTGTTCCAATAGGTCTGTTTGGGTCTTCTAGGTCTCTGTTATGTCTTTGGTGGGTTTTATGATAGGTTGCTGATTTTGTTTTTGGAAGCATTGGCTGTTCAATACTTTGACTTCAAAGTCAGGGTGCATAGTCAGTTTTATATGTGTCTTATATCTGCCAGGCCGTTTGGTTCTGGTAAAATTAAGTGTTTTCGCCATGGAATTTAACTGTGCTGGGTGGTTTGGTGGGATTGGCATTGAGGTAGGGCGGTTGGTGTGTGTTTTTCTTTTGTATATGGTTGTCCCAGTGGCCCATCTGTTCTTTGTAGACATTAGTACATTAGGAAATGGATTAGTTGTTATTTCCGTCCATGGTGAACTTGATTTTGGGGTGTGTGTTGTTAGGTGTGGTTAGGAAATTGTTTAGTGTTTTTCTTCCATGGGGCAAATCAACAAAATGTGTCATCGATGTATCTTAAGCCATAAGTTTGGGTATTTGTGGTGGCATTAAGCCAGGAGCCTCTTGGATTTCGAAATTCTTCCATGAACAGCGTTTGCAATGACGGGTGACAGTGGTGATCCATAGGGGCTCCTTCAATTTGCTTGTATCTTTGTCCTTTGTAATATCGAAATTATGTGTTCGGTTAGGCAGTGTTCTGTTAGTTCCATGAGGTGCTTTAGCTGGTTGGTATCTATTTTTGATGAATTTCAAGAAGTTTTCTTTTATTGGGACTTGAGTGAATAGTGAAATCACGTCGCACTTACAATCAGATACTTACTTGGTTCATGTGTAGATCTTTGATCATTTTTCTAGGAATGTTATGAGTTTTGTACATAATGAAGCGCGGTTTCAAGCATGGGGCCTGTAGTTTTTGGCTAAGTATTTTAGCTAGGTTTTGTAATGGTGCTTCCTATGGAGCGCTGACTATGGGTCTGAGAGGTATGCCTTACTTTGTGTAAATTTTTGGGGAAGGACCGTATAATTTGGGCTCTGGAAGATTTTTCTCCTGGGATGATCCGTCGCGTTGGATTGTCTTTGCTTACGTGGCTGTTAGAATTTCTTCTTGTTAACTTTTCTAGATATGTGGTTGGGGTCTGTGTTTATAGGTTTGTATGAGTTTGGAGTAGGTCTGTCAATTTTGTTCATAGTCTGTTTCTGTCCATTACTACTGTGGCATTTCCTTTGTCTGCTGGGAGTATTTATTATGCGTATCATTTTTCAGTGTTTTCTAACGCTCTCGAATTCATCTTTTTTTGCAAATTATTGTTTTGGTGTTTAAGTTGTGCATAAGATGGGAGTAAATTCTGGTGTCTTATTCTGTCAGCTTCATCCTGTATTTAATTTGGTTAGGCGGTTTCTACCTTTGCACATATGATGGAGTTCTGGTGGGATTTTTTCGGGTGCTATGGCATAATTGAATCCTTTGGAATAGGACATCTGTTCTGTTTTGGTTGAGTTCTCTGTTGGAACGTTGTATACTATTGTTTTCAGGTGTTGTCGGTGGGGTATTGGGAATTTTCTGTCATTTCTAAATTCTGAGTTTTTTTTAGAGTTTAATCATTTTTGTAAGTGCTTTTCAGTTTCAGCTCTCCAAGTTATATTTTAATCTTATCCCAAGTAGAGGGTGATTTTGCTGCTCCAATTCCAGGTGTAGTGCTAGCCAAATTCTTTGTTTAACTATTAATTGGGAAATCCTTTTACTGTGAACTTCATTGAGTAGAGATATCTCTGTCCTTTCCAGGATACGTTGGTAGCTGCTGTTCTTAATGAAATGTTAATTCTGAAGCAGGATTGGTGTTGCTGAAACAATTGCCTACAAACTTAACAGAAATACAATGACGTGGGACTAATCACCCGAAGGAAGCTAAACAGCACATCATGTAGCTACCTGCGAAAGCTTAAAAAAACAAATATCGACCTTCTACGGGGAGGAAATAAACACCAGATCACAAGCTATTGAGAAGCTGAAGTTAAAAGAGACAGGATACTATGTGACCTAAATTCCTAATGCACTGCAGAGACAACAAATGTAACACTCAACCTGCTTCAAAATTATATATAATGCAACTGTTAGCTTCTTCGGTATTAAAGTGTAGCAACGTTCAGCAGAATCCCATCTGCCATCATCAGGCCTGTGTGGATGTGGTCTCACAGCTCCCTGGTTTCAAATTCAAGGCTGGTCATTCTGATTGGCTAGGAGCCTGGGTCTGTGTTTCATGGACTTGGAGTTTGTATTGATTGTGTTTCTGGTTTCTTCTGTTTTTGTGCTTTGATTGGCTGGCAACATTCTGTTCTTGTTGAGCGCCTTCAGTGCAATCTTGGCTTCTTTTTGGGTTTTTTGGTTGAAAAAAAGGGGGAAAAACCCGGCCTTTTTTTGGCTTCCCTTTTTCATGTAGCCAAGCTAGGTTTCCACCTGGTGCCTGGTGGGGGGGTGTTTGAGTTGGAGGCATCAAGGGAGTCTGGTCTGTGCTCAGGTGTTTGTCTGTTTTGTGGTGTGGAGATCTTTCTATTTGAGAAATGCAGCGGTTTCCAAATGATTGACAGTCTGCTGAATCATCTCTTCTATCACTGCTTTCAGGTCTTTTTTCCAATCTCTATCGCTTCTCTGATGATTCTGCTGTCTGGGGTTTTATAGTGGCTAGGGTTTTTAGTGCCATTGAAGTTGATGTTGTGACCTGTGGTTTTCATGTTTGGACTAGTGAGGAAGGTGTGTTCCACTTTTTGACTCGCCATTTTGTGTTCATCTAGGCGGTACTATCTTCTATTGGTCTGTCCAATTGTATGTGGCCGGGCATGGATGTACAGGGAATATTCGTATATGCCTTGGTTTTTTCCAGGTCAATTTTTGTCTTAGGGTTTCTCAGGATGGCTGCTATTTTTTTGTCTGTTTTTGACAGGCAGTCTTGATGGCATAGTAAGTCATTTGGAAGGCCTGTACTCTCAAATAGAAAGATCTGCCACACCACAAGCCAGGCAAACACACTGGGCACAAACAGACTCCCTCTGAATACCTCCAGCTCGATACTCTAACCGCCAACCAAGCAGCCTAAGATGAAACCGTAAGCTTCCTAATAGTATAATACCGTCCTTGTCACGCAAAGGCCAAGCTGCAACTGAAAGCCTCCAATACAGGAACACAGTGTTGCCAGCCAATCAAAGCCCATCAAAACAGACAGAAGAAACCAGAAACACCATCAAACAAACTCCAAGAACAATAAACACAGACCAAAGATCCCAACCAATAGATGTTAGAAAAGAGAGACATCCTGGGCCACAGCAATAGCTAGCCTCCAATTTTAAAAAACCATGACTATGATAGCACTGAACACCCACATAACAAACTCAATACAGAAGCCTGATGATGGCAGATGAGATCTGCTGAAACGTTGCTACCAACTTTAAAAGCACTAACAATTGACCGTTGGAATAATACGGAAAGGAACTGAACAGCACATATAATTATATATATATTATTATATTATATATATATAAGTATAATACCTACGTGTATGGTAATGTATGTATGTAGGTAGTATGTAATGTATGTATGTAAGAATGTATGTATGTAGTGTATGATTATGTGTATGTGTATAATATATATATATATTTGTTTTTTTTAAAGCGGTATCTTACATTGGTGCCTTTTAGCGCTTCCTTCGGGTAATTATCCCACCGTCATTGTAGTTCTGTTAAGCGTTGTAGCTCATTGTAGTTCTGTTAAAGTTTGTAGCAAACGTTCAGCAGAATCTCAATCTGCATCATCAGGCTTCTGTATTGAGTTTGTATGTGGGTCAGGCAACATCATAGTCATTGTTTTAAAATTTGAGCCTGATGATGGCAGATGAGAATTCTGCCTGAAACGTTGCTACAACTTTAATCAGAACTACAAATGAAGCTACAACTTTAAACAGAACTACAATGACGTGGGGATAATACCCGAAGGAAGCTAATACAGCACCATATATATAATATATATATATCCCACGAAAACTTAAAAAACATATACATACATATATATATATATATATATTAATATATATATATATAATATATATTATATATGTAATATTTTTTAAAGTTTTCGTGGTACTTACATGTAAATGCAGTTCAGCTTCCTTCGGTATTTAAATTCCAACATCATGTGTAGTTTGTGCTTTTAAAGTTGTAACAATGTTTTGGTCAGAATCTCAATCTGCCCATCATCAGGCTCTGTATTGAGTTCGTCATAATATTATACTATATGGATTTTGGTTATTCGTTTTTCTCCCACGGTAAAATTGGGAAGTAATCTAGGCAACATTTTCAATGTAAGTCTCAGTTCATCAGTCTTCAGCTTGTTTCTCGGCTCTGTGCTCTCAGAATAATGTGAAAGCTTGCAGCGTGCTTCTTCCTTTTAACTGCTAGTGGGGTGTGACTTGTTGGTGGGGTTGTTTTCTCATTGGTTGGTGTTTCGGGCTGTGTTCTGAATTGGTAGGGGTGGTTGCTGTTGTTCTGATTGGTGGGTTGTTCTGTTCAGTGGGGGCTTTTGGTTGTGCTCAAGGTTATCTTAGTTGCTGGGGAATTGAGCTGTGTGAGCTCGTGATCCCTGTGTTCGGCTTCACTTAAAGCATGTTTCCCCCTGCCCCAGAGGGTCCAGCAGAGAAAGCCCGAAACCGCCTGTCCTTTCCACCCCTCGCCCAGCCCGTCCCATCCCGCACACATCTCCAAACACGCCGGCGTGCACATAGCTCTCCCCTTTTCCACCCCTTGCTGCTCTCCCAACATAGAAGCCATCGAAATGCAAGGCAAAGCCGTCAACAAGCGGTAGACAGCTGAGTTGCCTTGCTTCTCCACTACTGCCTCCTCCTCCTCAAGCACAGCTTTTCTTCTCTGGTAGGGTGAGTTCTTAACTACACAAAACATGGCTAAGGCAACACTTCCACACTATCGCTGCAGTGGCTTTTGCCTGTGTTCCGAGCTCCAATGTTGGTTGGCAACATGCATCTCAAGGGCCTGACTCCTGGTACTTGAGAGCCCGCGAGTGCCAAGAACTGCGCTAATCTCC
Organism: Laticauda laticaudata; assembly: GCA_004320025.1. NCBI lineage: Eukaryota > Metazoa > Chordata > Lepidosauria > Squamata > Elapidae > Laticauda > Laticauda laticaudata. Next base: position 16,013 of record BHFT01071165.1, on the reverse strand, counting down.
AGATTAATTGCTTTGGGAGCCAATTTCCTTCTGCAGCCCACCAAAATTTTTCCATGAACCCACCAGTGGGCTTGACGCCACAGGTTTGGTGACCAACTGCTAATAGTATATTTTTAAAAAACAATAACAGGGTCCATTGGTCTACCTTTGAGCAATTAAAAAAAAAGGTAAATTAATGCACATAATCTTGTGATAGCACTGATTTCATTTGTGTCCTTCTAAGGATTTTTGCTTTGAATTTGTAATGGCACAGCCCACTAATGACACAGGATTCAACTGAATCTGATATTTATTCCTAACCAATTAATATTTGTAGTCCCATACCTAGATTTTATTCTGCATGGAACATGCCTAGGTAAAACTGATGGTAAAGACTATTACTACATTCATTGAATATCAAATCCATGATGGCCCAAATTCTCATCTTATTTTCCTAGTTATAGTAATGAATGTGAAATTGGGTCATAATATAATTAATAAAGAATCATTTTCAGAAAAAAAAACTAATTGCTCTATAAATATCATGCGATGAAATAACAGGAGCTATGGGCTGTATGGTTTGATGCTGAATTGTAGTCTCTTGAATACATTTTGTAGCAAATAGCACAGAACAATATTGATCGGTCAAAAAGCAGAAAAAAATAGAACAGAAACAACACAACAGAACAGAATATAATTCTTTATTGACCAAGGTGTGATGGACACACAAGGGATTCTCTGCTGCATAGTTCTCAGGGTACATTACAAACAATAAAAGTGATCAGTCACAGATCATAGCATAATTACAGTCATTAACCATAAGAATACAAAAAGAACCAAGTGATTAACCATAAGGTATTAATAGGAGAAGGTAGAGAAGGACAAGAAGATTAGAAGATGGAGAAGATAATATTTTAGGCCTAAGACAGCGCTATGTTGAATTAGGTGTTCAGCCAGAATGATGGCATTAGGAAAAACTATTTGCGTGTTCGGCATGTATGGCCTATTGTGGCTCCGTCGATCTCGAGAGATCAATGAAAATTGCGTCATGGAAATGGACATGAAATGTGCTGAGTCTGTGGTGGAACCGCCTCCGCCTTGCATTCTGTGTGACATTTTTTCCTCACCATCCCTCTCTCAGACGCGAGCCTGGGCACGAATATATGGAGGAACTGAGAATGGCCCAGTCGCCAGGACCCCCCTCTCTAACCCTTGCCTGACCGGGATCCAAACGGAAAGCATGCCGAATACAGTTGAGCGGCCTGCTTGGCTGCAAGGAGTTTGCCGGAAGAATTCTTGCAGTGGCAAAGATCAACCCTACGGGCTCCCACTCCGGATTTTCTTTTCAGGGTTTACTCCCTTAGACTTTCCTGTGTGCAGGTGATCCCACAAGGCAGCGGAGGTTTGTAAATCAGGGTTTTCCTTCCCCTAGACGGCTACCTACAAGGTTGAGCGAGCCCCGTCTGCCCGATAGTGGGCGTCCCAAGGGAAGAAGTTGAAACAGTTTATGACCAGGATAATAGGGGTCAATAGATATTTTCTCAACCCTTTTTTTTGAAACTCATGCAGTAATACAGAATAAAGGTATTTATTAAAAGGTATAATAAACAAACAAATAAAAAACAAATATATACAGTCTATAAAAAGAATAAAGTATCTTGATTTACTGACATATTGACTGGCAACACCATTGCTCAGTGTATGTTATTCAGTGAAGTATCAATTGAATTGTGAACTTTGGATTTTACTGCTGGCTTCTCCATTAACTTTGCCTAGTTCAAGCTCCGCTGTGAAGTGTGCAAATCATAACATGAATGACTGCAGGAGGCAACTATTGTAAATGCCCGCTGGTTGTAATTTTTTGAATCTCAGTGTGATGTGGGTGTCTGTATAAAATAGTGCACTCCAAATAACTCATTCTGATGGTTACTAAAAAACTAAAAAGCCCGCACAAAAGGTGGCAAAATCAAATGAAAAATGTCAATTGCTTACAAACAGCAGACAGGAAAGTTACATAGGGCTTGTCGGCCTTGAGCCCAGACGTTCCGTTTACTGGATGGTTGTTGATAAAGACTTTGGGTTTTGGAACCTGGTCTATCTCGCATTTTTCTGGACGAACACTGGCGATAGGGTGGGATTGTCCCTGAAACGCCGAGACCAAGCACGGCGGCTGATATAAGAATTTCCAAGACGGCAAACAGAATGGCCAGGAACAACGCACCGCCCGCACCTTTTAATCCCAACGAAGAGGAAATTGGGATTCCTATGATTAGACCGTTTCCAGAATGTACTTGGAAAGCATGAGATGGGAAGGGAATCTCAGATCAGCGCAAGAGGGCTGTTGTTCTTAATCACATCTGCGGGCCTACAAATCTTCAAGAATGGGCCAAAGCCCTCGAGAAGCCCCGAGACGTCAAGCAATTGAATGTGGCCAGAACTTCAGAGACTGCTCAAAAGCTCATTACGCTCCGGATGGTGTCCAACCTTAATATAAGCGACACGAATTCTATCGAGAGACCAGAGAGAAGGTGAGACCATTGCCTGACTTTCGAGCATGCTCTCCGACCAAAATGGGGGAGAGTGTGAATTCCTAACCTTGATGAGGCCCATGAGAGACCGAGTAGTGTTGGGCTTAAGAAGACTCGACAACCATAGAGCAACTACTAAACAGCCCAACATAACGCAATAGCCGAAGGCCAATCGCGGAAAGCCACAGCCATGAAGGCCGTGAAAAAATCGGCTGTCAAAATGAGGCAGATGAAAACGCGACAACAGAGACAAAACAAGCCTGGCCAGAGGAAAAAAACAGTCTCCCGCTACCACTCACCACGAGATTAATGGTGAGACATCTTGAATAGAATGAAGAAGATGATAGAGGTCCCCGCCTGTACTGCCAACAGAAAGAGCGTGAAAGAGAAATTGGTGGATATGCGCTGGCTGCGGAGGAAAACCAACCTCGAGCCGAATGCAGGTTTCCTCAGATGCCATTTGCAGAAACTTGCAAAGAAATGAGGGCATATTGATAAAGTCTGCAGAACAAGGAAAAAACTAAGCCAACGAGATGCAGCACTCCCCCGCACAAGCCGAGCCCCAGGCGAGCTGAGAAAAAGTGGCAGTGACCAAGCGAAACCACTAACCGAGAGAATACACATCAGACTGTTACATAGGCAAGCGCTCAGACGGAAAGCGGAAAAGAAAGTCAAGATAATTGTGAAAATCGAAGGGGAAAAAGCCCTGCGAAATGAATAGATCTCTGGATTCCTTTCTATCCATGGTATCTTGGGACACCATCAACAACTAGTCCCGCAGATTAATCAAACCCTAAAAACTCCAAGGCAGTGGGATAACACTCAAAAGACTACCAGGGAAACCGAATCCCTGTAGTCAGCATGGGACAATCCGAGTTACCTACAAACATCAATGTTGAAGTGCTACTGCTGACCTAGTCGACCGAGACCGACCAGCCTCCTGGGCATCGAATGGTTCGTGCCATTGGCATCGGGAATGACCGGGTAGGAACCGAGTGCCCACTAACTGACCTGGGAAGAAAAACCTAAATCCAGGAATTCCAGGACGTTTTTGACGGCTCACTTGGCAAGTATCGGGAAACCCTATTTCTTTAGTCTAGACCCCAAGTAACCCCACGGAGACTAAAGGCCAGGCGAATTACTTTGCTTAAAGTCAAAGATTAGGAACATGCGAAATAAACTAAGTAGCAGGGGATTAGAACCTGTGGAACCATGCCAAGTGGGAAACACCTATAGTTACACCTATTTAAACTGACGGGTCCATTCGAATCTGTGGTGACACAAGCTAACCCTTAACCACGCACTGCAACAGAGCCGCATACCCGGTGCCAGTAGTAGCAGCAAATTACTACATCCCTGGGGAGTGGAAAAGTTTTGCAAACTCGATCTGGCAAAGCTTTATCAAACAGCTCCCCAGTAGACCCCCGAACAGCAGAAGCAACAGACTATAGTTACTCACAAGGGGGTTTTCAGATGTAACAGACTCCAATTTTGGAGTGAGTGTAGCCCAGCATTTCAGAGCCAAAATGGAATGCCCTCCAAATGGCAATACAAGGAGTCGTACCAATATTTCGACGACGTCCCTAAATCCAGCCAAAAATGAAAACCAACTTAAGAAAAGAGACTTAAAGAAGTACTAAACCAATTCAGGGATCTGGCCCTAATAAGTAAAAGAAAAAGTGCTTGCCTAATAAAAAAAGGAGCTCAAATTCCTGGGCTATTTTAATAGACGGAGAAGTATAACACCCTACCAAAAGAAAAATTAAAAGCCATTAAAACGCACCAGAAAACCAAAGAACAAAAACCAGTTTACAACATTTCCTAGGGCTTGTATAAATTTTTATAATGTATTCCTACAAATTAAGTCTACAAAATAGCAGAACCATTGCATCCGTTTACTGGACAAGAAAGCATTTGGACTTGGGGTTATAAAGAAAAGAAAGCCTTTCCAACAATAAAAAACTTGCTAACATCGAACATCGTTTCTCATTCAAATTAGCGACACACTACCATGAGAGTGACCTGCGACGCCTCACCATTTGGAATCGGTGGCCAATCCTGAGCCACCAACTACCTGATGGGAAGAGAGGCCAACCCGTGCATACTATTCAAAAAACCCTGTCAAGACCGACGAAAATTACAGCCAATTGGACCAGAGAAGCCCCTAAGCAAATCGTCGCTGGGGTAAATACGTTTCCAACGAGTACCTATATGGGCGGACTTTTCAAATCATAACAGAAACCACAAACCGCTATAGGAATTTTGGTGGGAAACATGCCCACACCAAATATTCTGTCCCCAAGAATGAACTTGGTGGTCGGAAGTTCCTAGCAGCCTATTCCTATACTCTAATACATCGGCCAGGGAAACAATTTTCCCATGCGGACCGCCTTGAGCAGAGCACCCTTGCCATCAAACAGAAGAGAACCCAGCAACCAACGATGACTGCTCCTACAAGATAAGAGACTTGTTCCCGATCGTACCATAATCCGTGAATGTATTGTTCACCTAGAGCCACCACAAAAGACCCATGACTGCCGCGTCCTTAACTGGGTAGGTAGAGGTTTTGGCCGGAATGACCAAAAAAATGAGACCTTTAAACCTTTCCGGACCAGACAACTGAGACTCTCAATCCAAAGGGGTGTTTATGTGGGGGAGCGGGTAAATTATTCCTAACAAATTGCAAACCAGGGTACTAGTATGTTGCACGAGGCCACCCGGAAATTATTAAAATGAAAAGCCTTGCTAGAAGTTAATGTCTGGTGGCCGGGTATTGAAATAGGGACATAGAATACTGGGTAAAACCTCATGCGAACAAATGCCAGAGAATCAGACCATCCCACCAAAAAGCACCCATAAGGGACTGGAAACCCCAAGAGGCCCCTGGTCGCGAATCCACATCGATTTCGCAGGTCCTACCAAGGGCAACAACGTTTTGATTTGTCGTGGATCGCATACTCCAGATATTGGCTAGAGGTAAAAAATTATGCCATCAGCTGACAACAGAAACCCGTGATAAAACAATTTTAGACAAACCTTTTTGGCCACCCATGGCCTACCGACGTCCTCGTATCAGATAATGGCCACAGCTAACCACCTACAATTCGAGCAATACCTAGGCCTCCCCTAGGTATAAGACATACCCTTACCGCCACTAATACCTGGCCGGCCATCTGGCTGAAACGGTAAGGGCAGAAAAGAATGTCAGGTTTACCAAGGAGGTTTAGAAAAAAATGGACACTGGAATGTCCAAAACCAGCATAAACGATTACTCACACCTCCAACATGTAACACCAAAGTACCACACCAACAAAACCCCGCAGAACTACTGATGGGGAGGAAACTAAGTCGCACCTAGATAGGCTGCATCCAAATTCACAACCAGAAAACCCCCGCCGACTCCTCTACGGATTCAGGATTTTGAAAAATTGGCGATTTAGTTTTATGCTAAAAAAACTTCACTGGGGAACCCATTATGGCTCCGGGACAAATTAACACAAAATAACAGGTCCCAAAGTCATATTGATTTAACGGTAGACACGGCAGGGAAATGGGAAGCGGCCAGTAGACCAATCTTCGTTCCCGAAAACTTAGAAAGAAATGAAAAAAAACACAAACCATGCATATACAAAACGAAAACCAAAATTCCCAAAAAAACCAAAATTTTTGAAGGGGGGGGAAATTAGAAAATAAAATAAAGAACCGTTAAATAAACTCCGAAAAATAATTACAGAACAAAAAGACGCCAAAATAGAGACTGCACTGTTTGGAAGGAAGTTGCGTGAAAAGAGTGCCATCGGAAGGGGCCAGCCAGGGCCAGCCTGACCTGCCCCGGAGAAAACCGGGAGGGAGCGGCAAACCGCCGCCTACAGCAACTCAAGGCAGTAAAAATGGGCTGACTCACCCTTCCAGACGGTTCTAGGAAAAAGGACATGAAAACACGGCAGCCCCATCCGAAACCGGTCGAAGTCCTCCAACAAAAATGAAACCGCCAAGTCCAGTCGAGTCAGGAGAAGCCCCACCTACTGCGAAGACTACAATCACCATTTGTAGGACTGAACTAAGAGGGGAGGGTGTTCTGTAATAAAAATAAGTTGGCTCCAAAAGTAACTCATTCTGATGGTTATAAAAACTAAAAGGGATTGGTTCAAAAAGGAACCAATCCTCGAAGCGCACAGAAGGCGGCAAAAATTCAAATGAATGTCATTGGCTACAAGCCAGCAACAGGAAAGTATATAAAGGGCTGTCCGTGCTTGAGCCAACGTTCCCTGTTTTACTTGATTGTGTTGGAATAAAGACTTGTGTTGGAAGCCCGGTCTAGCCTCGCGTTTTTCCGGACAGAAGCAGTGGGGATGTTATGGTGATTTGCAAAGTGTGAGGACTGGTAATAAAAGAACTTTTTCAGCACTATTATAACTTTAAATGGTCACTAAACTAAAGCAGTTGTTATAGCAAATTTCGTAAAGTCATTCCGTAATGCAGTTCTAAAACTGAAATATGGTAACTTTCTCTTAAGCTGCATTTATAAAAAAGTTTCTGTATGGTTTGTTGCTATTTGCAAGAAGCTAATCTCTTATTAATGAAAGTATGGTTATTAGTAGTCCTTTTCATGATCAATTTGGAGGGAAACCGGGATTACAGCAGGGCCACATTTTTTTTAAACTGCAGATTTTTTAATTCAAGAATTTTTAATTGGCATTGGGAAGATAAACTTTTGCAAATTGCTATTGGACATTATTATTAATAAGAAGGATATGTTCGAAGACTAAAGGAGATTCACAGATTCTCTACTGAGACCTACATACCATGGAAATACATAACGAAATAAAATGCTATAAAGAATTAATTTTATCTTAAAAATCATGGTAAATTTGGAAAGGGGCATTTTATAATGTATTTCCAAAATTAATAAGAGGTCCTATCTCACTTAGAAGTTAATGTGAATCTATTGCTGAAATTGAAAATTGTGAATCTATGTGAAATCGATCTTATCACATATCCATAAATCATAGGCAATCACTGTACTTGGCGGTCCCTCTTAGAATATTGTCTCATTTCTCACCTTCTAAATATACACCAAGTGTTGGCACGGAAATTGTTAAAAAAATATTTATCTAACCAACTTTTTTTTCCCACAAGTGATCCAATCTCCAATAACAAAGTCCTGTTTAATGTTTTTTACCTTTTACCAGTTATAGCTTAAAGCACTGAGAACAAATTTTCCTGTTTGTTAAATATGACAAAAGTAATAGTCACTATGTCAAAAAGGGCTCACAAACTAAGATGAATGTACATAGTAAGGTCTTTAATTGGCAATTGAATTAAAGGGCCTGTCACATAGGCCGATGGATGCAAACATATGTAAAAAGGACACAGCGATGAGAAAATTTTACATCCGTTGGTTATCCGCTCCTCAACAAAAAGGCCCAAATTTGCATAAACAGAGTGACAACAATGGGAAAGAAACGGACGGGGGGAGAAGGTGAGCCAGGATGTAAAGCGGATTGCTCCACGGAAGCCTAGCGATGGAAACGGATGTAAAGCGGATGGCATATCCACAGCTTCCGGGGGAATGCACATGAAGCAGATGCGCACGAAGGACGGATGCAGAGCAGATGCCGGAGCGGATAAACAGCGGCATGCTAAGAGGGATGCCTAGCGGATGCCTAGCGGAATGCAAAAGCGTTCACATGCGCATGCGGGGGAGGATGCATTGCCGTCAGCCCCGCGGATATAAAAGCGATGCAGCTCGGCAAGAGTCACCATTCAAGAGAAAGACCTGCTGCAGGAACAACATCTCCAGCCAACAACCATTGGGAAAGAAAGGAAAGCCTGTGCCATTATGGCCAGCCCGGCAAGAAAGGACAGGCCAACATCCCACCCCCGGGCCGCTGACTCTGCTTCTTCTGGGCTTCTGCTGCTCGGGTTGACCCTGCTCCTGCTGGGGCTTCTCCGGTGCTTGGGCCTTCTGCTGGTGCTACCTCTGCTGGATGGCTGCTCCTGGTGCTGGGGCTCTGCTGGTGCTTACCCTGCTGGTGCTGCATCTGTGCTGCTTGGTGCTGCTGATGTCTGGTGCTGGCTGGTGCTGCTGTTTGCTGCTGCTGTTGTTGTTGTTGCTGGTGGTGGTGGTGTGGAGAGCCCCCTAGAACCTTTGAAGCCCTTCTGATGAGGGCCAGAAGGCCCTGCCAGAAGGAGAAAGAGGTATAGCGCGAGATAGGGAGAGGAGGCAAGTACTCCATCGAAGAGGAACATGAGAATGAGGTTCTCGAATGGCTGCGGGAGAAATGCGTACCAATGGCGGAAGGGACACAGGCTCTCTCGAGACACAATAAGGAAGCAGGCGGCTTGGAAAGAGAAGGCGGAGAGCCCTGGGCTACAACTTCGGAGGTCCCTCCTCGATGGTGGGAAAGGCCAACATACACACTGGTACGGGAAGCTGTAACCTCAAAGAAGTCTGGCCAGGCCCGCCTCAACTCACAAGACTGGAAGACCTACGGATGCCAAAAGTGCCAGCTTCTTTGGAGGTGAGGTCCGCCACAAGGAGCAGCCCCCCTGTCTAAGCCTCTCTCAGGCCAGCCCACAGAGAAAGCCAGTCCTCTGTCTAGCCAAGAGTCCGCTCCTGTTCCCAAGGCAGGCATCCTGTGGGCGCCCCACGACAGAGCCCCCTGACAGCTGCACTCCCCGTGGCGGAGCAACGTGGAGGACCCCCTGACGCAGTGGGGAGCAAGGAGAGGGCACTGCCACCTAGAGATCAACCCACCCCCACCCACACCTCCCACCTCCAAACAGAAAGCAGGCAGAGAGGCAGCCATGAGGGGCAAGAGCCCACACTGTCCTGCTGGAAGACAAAGGGACACCACAAAGCAGCGTAGATCTCCTCCTTCTCTTAGCTGGACACACCAACTACCAATCCTCAAAACCGCAAGCCCTCTCACCTACGTCAACCAGACCCTCATGGACATGTCTGAATCACAAGTATCTAGGTGATAAAAGGAAAAAAGAGGATCACCAGGTCTTCTGCCACAGCCCTCCAGGCCCCAGCTGAACCTGCTCCCAACCCAAAGTCCAGTCTGCTTTCTCACCCCATGTGATGTCCCAGCCCTTCAAGGCTTTCCCAGGCCCTCACCTACCAAGGCTACGGCTACCAGGAGTTCCAAGCGCACAGGCAGCCTTCCCAGTCCAGGCACAGTACACAAATGCCACCGATGCACCAAGCCACAGATGCCACCGACACAACAGATGCCACCCATGCCACAGATGCCACCCACGCCTCACCTGCTCATGCAGAACAGACAGCCCCACTACACTCCTCTTCCTCCACCCCACATCCAAGCCCGGCCTCAAGAACATCTGTCAATCGGTTCTTGGGAGCTGACACCCCATGTCATGGAAGAAGGGGCTCTCAACTTCACAGGACTAGGCCAGCTCTCTGAGAAGCTTCCTCCACACACATCCTTGTTGTCCCTCATCGGGGCCAGCCACCCAATGGGGCCACAGACCAGCACTCAATGCCACAGCCACCTCCACATGCACTTGACCTTCACCCCTGAGACTTATGTGCACTGCCTCAAGAGGACTGAGAAGAGTGCCAGAAGACTGGGTTTGCTACTGTTGCTTTTATCTTTGCTTGGACACTTTACTGTCGGTCATTTTTTGCTTTTTACAGTTTGTTATTAATTATAGTTATCTTTGTTCACACAACTTGGTTCAGTTTCTTTTTAGTAAATTAAAGTCTGGTGGAAAACTTTAGAAAATGGTTTTTAGCTGTGGGATGGGTAAGATAGCAGTGGGATGGGCAGGATTACCTGTGGGATGGGTAATAGCTTGGGATGGGTTAGGATACCTGTGGGATGGTAATAGCTGTTGGATTAGCATAACATCCAGTGCAACATAGTGGGGACGCTAATGTGCACCCTCCCCAGGTGCCACACCTATGGCCCTTATTATCAATAACAATTTTAATCATTCCATCACACATTTCAAACATAAACACCAACTCTTTATTAAAATGCCCTGTTCATTGTCGGGCCGCCACTCAACATATCATGCAGAATCTCAGTCAAGAGTGATGAGAACAGGCTGGAAGAAACATCCATTAAGCATCTTACCATCCTGTCTTGCCACGTCCACTGTCCAGCTGGGAGTTGCACCATTTTCAGGAGGTTACCGTTGCCTTTCTTCCCCTTCACGTGAAGCCTCTGTTTGGGGCCTTGCACATCCACAGTATCTATCAGGTTTTCGCCCTTTGCCTCCATTCACCAGGCTCCAATGTCCCCATTGCAGTTGTTGGTGTCCACAAGCCTGTTCTGCAACACTGGGGTAGCAGGTCACATGAGATTGGTCAGGATGCAGCCAGCTTCACGAATGTCCTCATCACGCCTCTGGGCGATGCTTCCATGGGGTGAGAAAGTACCTGGAACCTGTTTGGCCAGGATGCCAAAGGCGTTCTCCACCACCCCCTTGCCTGGACATGCCTGTAGTTGAAGATCCTCTGCTTCACCGGTGAGGCTCTGGAAGTGTAGGGCTTCAATTGAGGTAGGTTCTGAGGGAGAAGGCGTCATCCCCACGATGAAGTAGGGCACATCTTGTTTGTCTGCTGGGCAGGGGGTCTGGGGTCTGGGAAGTGCCCATGATGAGGTGTGTCCAGCCCCTTCTTGAGGTGACTGGGCGTTGTATACCCTGGGCAATCTGAAGGATGACCCGTTGCCCTGAGCATCAAACGTCCATGAAACTTGTAGTCAGCATCCACCATGGGCGAAGGAGGATGAGCTGAAAAGCCCTTGTAGGTTTGTGAATAAGTGGACCTTGAGTTTGGCTGGAGCTTTGCAGAGCACCGTGCCTGCTATCTATGGCTCCAACGGTGTGGGGGGAAGTTCCACTTCTGAACCACTGCTCTTCAAACTTCCTTTCAGCTTCTTCAGTGGAGGGGCACTGGGGGAGCTCCTCCAGGTAATTCTTCGATGATGGGCCTGCACACACTTCTTTGACCACAATGCTGATGGTGTCTGTGTGGCACTCAGCCCGTACCTTGCATGGCTCCTTTACGTGGTCCCCGGAGGGCCAAATGTGGTGCAAGAGTCAAGTGCCACCTTGTCAGGGTCGCAGGCTGGGGCAGGAAGGTTGGTGGTCTGCTTGGTCAACCTGGGTCTCAGCCGCGTTCAGAACAACTTCGTTCAAACATGGCTGGAGGCATCCCTCATGAATTCTGGGATAATACAGTGTCTTCGGTTCCTCAGCTCACCATAAGCTTGTAAATACAGTCCGTATTCTGTTGGTTCTGGCGTCCATCTCAAGACCCAGACACTTCTTGGCCACTTCCTTTTGTTCCATAGACAGGTTGGAAGAGCCTGTAGAATGGCTTCGCACTGTTGTAGAACGGATGGTGGCCAATCAAAGGAGTGTGTGATGATCCATGGTGGAGATGACTGGATGCTGTGGAAGAGCAAGATGAAAGCTGAATAGGTCTGCAACCGCAGAGCTGCTGGACTGAATGTGAGATTAACATGGTGAAGTTCCCCCTTTTTATAGGAATATAGGTTTTCCACTCGGTGTCATTTTGCATCCTCTGGGGGTTAGTGGCGTGCATCACTGCAGACATCCTAAATATCCGAGATATGTCCTCCTCTGCCGAATTATTTTCCGTTTTAATGTTTTGTTAATGCCGAGCTGCAATCCGGTTTCATCCTTTCTCCGTCATGCTACTAACTCTCTGTGTCAAGTTTCCGCGTCCGTTTCACTTCCTCCTGTGTCTGCTTTCTGCGGAGCGGATGCGAGTTGCTGGCCGGATGCGCAGGGGATGCCTAGCAGCATGCGTAAACGGATGACGACGGATGGTAGAAACGGATTGTTCCCCAATAAATGCGTTTGCGGATGCAGAAACGACACATTGGTATGACATTTTTCCCGGCTCAAAAGTTTTGAAGCACTGAAAACTTGTTTGAAGCGGATGAATGTCTGTTGGATGGGATGCTGGACGGATAGAAGAGGATGAAAACGAGCAGTGAGTACAGAACGGAAAGCATCGCGTTAACCAATGGATTGGCAAATGTTCTCTAACCAATGGATGGCAAATGTTTCTCTCCGTTTTACATCCTCTTTCCATCCGTTGGTGCAGTGTGACATGGGCTTTAGGTTACAGCCATTTGTTGCAATTTGCAAACATTCCAAACTATGATGGCACTGAACAAGAGACTGATGATTGTTCCACAAAGTTGCAGCTATCACAGTATTGGTTGCTGTGATTGTGATTCAAGCCCTTGGCAACTAGCTGTAATTATCTCTATTGCAGCATACTTCAGTCATGTAATCATCTTTGGTGCCCTTCCTTGCCAGCTTTCTGCAAACAGCCAGCTCTTGCTTCCTCTGAGGCTTGATGCCAAAACTTGATCACATTAACTTACTTAAACACCAAGGGATGTCAACTGACTCACTCTTCATTGCTGCCAAGAGGAGATCTGACAGGTATGGCCAATTTTTTAATAAGTATTTTTGAAGTAATGAATAAGTCCCAGCTCTCCATCAACTATTTCAAGCTTCTTTCTTACTCTTAGAATTCAGAATAGTGTCAGGCTGTTCTTATGGGGTCTATGCAATTGCCAGTCTTCGCTGTTGTTACATTCTGTAAGACAATCATATCCCAGAGCTCACAAAGTATTATCAGTTTCTTGTTTAGATTACCATTTAGGAAATCTGTTTTGTTCTTATTCGTAGAATGGGGGTGCTCTGCAGACATTGCATTTTTTCTTTCTTTCTCTTGTCTTTTTCAATGAGACACTATATGTATTTGTTTCTGGCCTGAATCCTGATCTAAGCTAAAAAGAAGGTTTTTTTGGAGTATTTATAATTCAAATTTGTTTTAAAGCTCATTCTAATAATATAAAGAGGAAATAATATTAAATAATATTAAGGAGCCTCTGTGGCACAGTGGTTAAAGTGCAGTACTGCAAGCTACTTCTGCAGCCTGCTGCCTACAATCTGGCAGTTCAAATTCCATCAGGCTCAAGTTGACTCAGCCTTCCATCCTTCTGAGGTGGGTAAAATGAAGACCCAAATTGTTGGAGGCAATATGCCTTGCGAAACACCTTGCTCAACAGAGTCTGAAGCTTTGGGGAGTGAGGGAGATGGAGTGGAGGAAGCAAATAACGCTGCTGGATAACATTCTAATGATTGATAATCTAAGTTGAGGAGGGGAACTCAGGAACTTATTTATATATCCATGATCAGCTATGAAGAATTGGCAACAAACAACACCAGGGCGATAAATCCACGAAGAGGGGTAGTAGGGATGATGGTGTTTATCAGCATGTAGCATTAAACCGGGTGAAGAATTAAGGAGGGTGACCACAGGGATGGGAGGCATACAGGGTAGCTGGGAATTGTGGGTAGTTAGTATATGATGTAGGTTGTCACATTATAGGGTTAGTAGGGTAACTGGGAAGTAAGTGCAGGGTGGAGATAGATTGCAATTAGGTGGGTGGGGTAAAGGGTTAAATTACACTGAAAGAAGATTGATTTCAGTGCTAACCTTGTTTGTTTTATCTGTGCTTGCTGATTACTGTGCTAGGAACAATTAAAAAAAAAGAATTACAAATCGCTCACTTTGTAACTTATTGCCTACACTCTACAGAATCATGGCTAAGACACACTTCCACTCCCTGTCGGCTGTTCCTTCTCTCCCTCAGAGTCCAACTCTACCAAGGGCATGACATGCTGATTCTTCTGCATTTGGGAATTTAAATACAGAAGCATGAGCTCCAGAGGAGGTATGAAGCAGGTTCTGACCAGTTCTGGAGAACTGATAGTAGATAGTAGTAGTTGAGTAGTTCAGAGAACCAGCAAATATCACCTCTGACTGCCCCCTCATCTAGTATCTGCCTCCCGAGTCCCAGCTGATCAGCTGGGTCTTATTTAGTTGCCCTGCACAGAGAATGGAATAGAGGTGAGTGAGGTGGGAAGGGAATGGGTATCCTTCCCCCGGAATGGGAATGGAGATTTTACAATATCTTTCCCCTGCCATACTCAACAAGCCATGTCACACCTGCCAAGCCAAACCCACAGAACTGGTAGTAAAAATTTTTGAATCCCAGCACTGATTAGCTCAATATAGGCTTGAAAGGGTATCACAGGGCATCACCATGTTTTGGCAAATGTGACAGTACAGAACTACAACTCAAACATCTGAAGTTGTAATTGCTTATTTCTTTAAAAATAATGAGTCTGCTCTTCTGCATGATATGCCGTAACAACCAGCAACTTGAATCAAGGAACATTTTAGGATAGGTTGTTTTATTGAGTCTGTGCGAAGTAATCTTTTTATTACTATCTTGCAAAGACCATTGGAAATGTCCTTTTGTTTGATAAATTAGAACTATATGCCTCAGCCTGTATCACTTCCTTGATATCATCATTCTAGAATGTCTAGTTTGAAATATTGAAACAGTACTGACAGATATGGGTGGTATTCATGTTCAAGCTGATTGTAGAATAGTTAATATTTAAAAACCAGTGCAATATAATGGTTTGTGAAATAGAAGTCAGCATCAACTAAAATATGTAAAAATATTTTACACTGATAGTTCTTCATGATACATGGACAGGCAACCTAATCCCCACTTGTCTGCTGTTTAGATTAGGTATGAAAACACAGCACAAGTTATTGTAATAATTTATGTTACTTAGAATTTCTAGTATCTCAGTAATTCTGGATTGTTTTCCCTTTTGCACAAAAATTAAAGCTCTTATTACACTATAAGATTGGGGCAGAGATATACAGTAGCTATCCCATCTTCCAACTACTTTTGTTCTTATCACTACCTCACTCATGAAGTTACCCATGCAACATATTTTCAGGCTTGTTTCACTTATCACTATGTTGGCAATCATGACATCGTGGGACAATGCCTCATTGTGCTTCTATTGTATATTATTTTACACTCTGCCTTTATGGTCTGCCGGTGTCCACCTTCTCATTTTTGGGAATCGTGTGTTCTTTCAATTTGTAAGCTCAGAATGAGTACAGCACTAGGTTATCCATGCCAATAATATGCATGAATCTTCAAAAGCTCCCAAAGACTGACATTATAAAGAAACATACTTACTTGATGCCATGAAGAAAATAATTATGGAAGAGAGTTCCAAATATGAGGCACTCAAAGAGAAAAGGATCTATCTGTGTTTGACAACTGCTTAATTTTAAATAGAGGGGGATCGTTAGAAGGTCTCTATAGTAAATTTTAATGCACAAGCTGGTTTATGCAAGACTACAAAGTCATTAATTAATAGTTGTTTTAAGTTAAGTATGAGAGCTTGTGCACTTTGCAATATTGTGGGACATTCTTTTAAGCCCCTGTCACACAGCACCAATGGATGGAAAGAGGATGTAAAACGGAGAAAAACACTTGCCATTGATTGGATAATGCGATGCTTCCGATCTGTACTCACTGCGTCCGTTTTTCATCCTCTCTATCCGTCCAGCATCCGTCTGTTGACATTTCATCCGCTCAAAAA
>BHFT01071155.1:0-22063 GCA_004320025.1 Laticauda laticaudata | reverse complement strand
AAAATAGCTGTGGGAATGGAGTAATCAGCTGTGGAATAGATAAGCTTCCAGTTGAAAGATTAGTGGGACTGTATGGTCCACCCTCCCATTGCCACACCTATGGCCCCTTTATTATCAATAACAAGTTTAATCATGATCAACACATTTCAACATAACACAATTTCTTTATTTGCTATCCCATGTATAGTTGATTAGGACCACCCTCAACCCATACATGGCAAACAATCTCAACATCCAAGTGATTAAATGGAGACAAGGCTGAAGAGAAGCATCCATTAACCAACTATCATCCTGTCTTGCCACCTCACTGTCCACGTGCGGAGTTGCACCATGTTTCAGGAAGTCTAGTGCTGCTTATCTTCCCCTTCACGTTAAAGCTGCTGTTGGGCTGGTACACTCCACAGTTGTTCTAATCCAGGTTCGCCCTTGCCTCCATTCACCAAGGACCTCCATATCCCCATTGCCTTGTTGACAGTCCACAAGCCTGTTCGCTGCAACACTGGACTTAGCGAGGCACATGAGATTCTGTGCAGGACTTGCAGCATAGCTACCACGCTGCTCCGCTCTCCATGGTCTACTGGGCATGCTGCCAGTTACGGTGGTGAGTGAAGGAACCTGAACCGTGTTGGCCAGGCATATCCAAAGTGTCTCCACCACCCGTCCTGCCCTGGACAGCCTGTAGTTGACAGACTTCCTTCTCTCTTCACGGGTGAGGCATCTGAAGTGTAGGCTTCATAAGGTAGGTCTGAGGGACGAGAAGGCGTCATCCACCCTACGATGAAGGATAGGCCACAATCTTGTGTGACAATTGGGTCGCGGGTGCCTGGATACCGGGAAGCCCATGATGAGGTTCGTTCCAGCCCCTCCTTGAGGTTCATGGCATTGGTATACCTGGCCCATCTGAAGGCTGACACCCGTTGCCCTGAAGCATACGATGTACGATGAACTTGTAGTCAGCACTACACCATCGGCAACAGAGGCATATAGCTGGAAGCCCTGATGTCAGTTTGTTGAGGAATGGACCCCTGAGTTGGGTGCGAGCTTTGCAGGGCCACGTGCTTCCCATCTCATGGCATTCCAACGGCCTCCGCATGATATTCTAAATGTTTGTGGCGAAAGTTCCACCCTCTTAGTCATACACAACATGCTCTGTCATCGATCATCGTCATCACCACCAATGCCTTGTCTCAGTGGTGGAATCTACTGGCACATTGACCCGCTCGTAATATACACTCCTAGCACTTTCTTTTTCCGATGATTATTGGCCTGCACACACCTTTACCCTAAATTGACCCTGACCAAGCTTGATTTATCCGGTGTTGTCTGATTCGGCAGTCCCAAATCCCAGCATACTCGCCGAATGCTCTTCTAGTACCCTGGTGGTTCCGGAGGCCAGGTGGCACAGAGTCAGGCCACCTTCAGCCCAGGGTGCCCAAGTATGGAGCGATGGAAGTTTGTGCTTCGCCTTGATCCATACCCTTGGCTCTCAAACGCCTCCTATCAATTTTTCAAACATGGCTGGCGGCATCCCTCATGAATGGTGTAGGGAATGCTCACCTGGCCACGAGTGTCATGTCTTCCTCATCAGGTACTCCAATCAGAACATGCTCTGCACCAGCATTGCTCCAACTCCTCGAGTCACTACACTCGTAATACACCATCTCGAGTTGTGACGTACAGTGAGAGACTTCTACCGAGACATACTTTCTCTGCCGCTGCGACCACTCCTTTCTTCTCCGTAAGAAAAGTGAAAGAGCCCTTGAACGAGGGACTGGGTTCTGAGTGGTACTTGGAAGCGCAATTGAGCTGTCGCCTTACCAAAAATGAGCATGCTCGCCGATAGATGTCCACCTCCCTGTAGGAGCGCCAAGAAGAAAATGGATCTGTGCGAAGAGCAAGAACAAGGCTGGAAGAGGTGTGCGACCCCACGTCTCGAGTGACTGAAATTGAGCATCCCACGGTTGATTTCCTCCCCGCCTTTTTACTAGGAAGTATTGGTTTTCACGCTAGGATGTCCAGATTCATGCATCCTACCAGCACATACTCTGCAGGACATCCTAAAATATCCGACGATACCGTCCCTATACGCGAACTCGTTATTTCACCCGCTTTAATGTTTTATATCCGAGCTGCATCCGTTTCATCCATTATCTACTGATCCATGCACTACCTAACGCGTGTGGTCCATTTCCGCGTCTGTTTTGCTTCCTCCCTGTGTTCCGTTTTCCTGCTGGACGTTGATTGTGTGGAGGCAGCGGCATCCCTTAGCCGGACGTTTATCAGCGGATGTGTAACAGACTCGACATCATGGACGTATAAACGGATGTTCTCCCGTATGCGTAGCCGACGACTGTATTCAAACTGGATCGCTTGGAATACGTCATCCGCTCAAAAATTATTGTAGCAGCCTCCAAAACTTATTGACCGTGGATGAAAGTGTCAACGTAGACGGATGCTGACGGATAGAGAGTATGAATCACAATCGCAGTGAATACACAATGGATGTATGCACGGATTTTCCCAACGGATGGCAAGCTTTTTTGTCCATTTTACATCCTCTTTGCATCCATTGGTGCAGTGTGACATGGGCTTTAGTAAGCTAGAAAAAGTGGAATAGATAGCACCACCACTAGATGGACTCGCAACTGGCTGGCAAACCGTATGAAACTTAGGCACTTTCAGCCCTTCCCTTTTTTTCCTCACCTTGAAGCAAGTGATCATCCTTCCTTCTTTGGAGCACCATGCCATATGGTCCTGTCCATCATTAAACCATCTTCCCAAACAGCCTCCATGTTTACAGTGTCTTTTTCCTTACTTGGAACTGAACCCAGAAGGATATTTCTTCCAACAATTTGACAACAGATTAAAATTACATTAATTTAAACAGACTAAAAACATGGGTTTGGAGGGAGAGGTGAGGGTGCTGTTCTGGTGAGGGTGCTGTTCTGTTCTGTGCACCAACCATCCCCAGCCAACAGCTTCTCCTTCAGAACTCCATGCCAGCCAGCACAGCCTAATTTTAAAACTTTTCCTGAAGTCCAGAAGATGGGGTGTGGAATTCATTTCTGGTGGGAAGATGTTCCAAAGGGCAGCAGCCATGTTGGAAAAGGCTCTTCCCCTGGACCCCACCAGCCAAACTTCCCTGACTGGTAGGGTCCACAGTAGGCCCTTTCTGCCTGGATTTCTTCTCTTCCCTTGAGAACAGAAAAATAAGGTTTCAGGGAGCTTGGGGGCTAGGGGAAGAATCAGCCCTGGAACTTTTGGGGCTGTGCTATGATTCAAGGCTAATTCCCTGCTTGAGTATTCCTCCCTGCCTCAATCAGTACAATTTGCATAACAGGTAGTGTTACATGTCCCTCCCTGGGGCCTCCAAAACTATCCACATTTCTGCATTCTATACCAATTGTAGCTTCCAAATATTCTTCAAGGGTAGGCCCATGTAGAGCACATTGCAATAATCCAAACTTGCAGATATGCTTGTATACATTTTATTGTCCAACTAGATAACATCATCAGTATTCAATATGTTATATTCTCATTAGCTAGTTACACAACAATTTATATAATCTCTTTAGGTTATATACTTCTGGTTTTCAATATAACAATGTATGCAAGCTTTTTTTTTAATTAGTGCTTGGCACAAGAATTGATTCAGTGTTTAACTCCATTCAGACCATGCATATGTAGAGGGAGTTCATTATGTACCTAATCCTCCAAATAGAAAACTTTCAGGAAAGATTATAGGAGATGAATTATTTTAGACTTTTTCAACCTAGTGCCCTTCAAGTCGATTGACATGACACACCATGCCAGACAAATAATTGGGAGCTGGAAATTGTAACCCAGCCCATCCTGGTTTGAGAATGCTGCTTTCTTCTATTCTGGTTAATGAATTGATTGTTCTGTTCAAGGACAAGGTACTAGCTGTGCTGCCTTAAATCCCTTTCCATGGGCTCAACCACAATTTATTTCAGAAGAGATAGACATCATTTCACCAATTATACACTGAAAGTACTTCAGATGAAAATCTGTGCCTTTGTGATCTTTCTCTTTGCCCCTCACACAGGGCAATTTTCCCTCTTTCAAATTTTCTCCCACTTGTTCTTTGTTTCATGTTATCATTTTTGTCAATTATATTTATTTTGCAAGTTGTTTGAAAGGCCAGGTGTGATTTTTTTTTTCCCCTCCTTATTTTCTCTGCAGACTAACCATAAATTGGACTGTAAAATGGCAATGGAGTCATAGTCGCTAGTTAATAGTTGGGAGTTACAATTTCCTGCCATTGCTAGGTGTGAAACAAATATTGAAAATAAGGTGGTGGTATTTTACACTTAAGATATATATGTGCTCTTAAAAAATTCAATTCTCCCCAAACAAAAAGTACCCAGAAATCCCAATTTCTATTTCTGTTTAGGTTGTTTATATAATTTAGTTACCATCCTGCCTAGTGCAACTCTCAAAAGCCAGAAAACAAAATGCCCTCACAAACACAAAATTAAACTGCAGCCTGTGATTGCCACAAAGACCCTCCTTACCTTCCCTAGCCAACTATTACAATGGTTCACCTTCAGCTGAGGGTACCACTTCTGTCACTTATTTCTTTGTTATTAAACAATTTTCCAGTAATAAACTGGCTAGGTGGTAGCAAATCTCTCCAGATAATATGAAAAGAACTCTGGTGTAGTGAACCAATTTTGTGAGAAATTGAACCAGGAGGAGGGAAACAAGTAATAAGGCACTGGTGACTGAAGAATTTAAAATTGTTTTTTTTTTTCCTTTCAAAAATGTGAATAAGACCTGACAATAGAACTTCAATGTACTGATTACAGATGATTTCCAAAACAAATCCTTGGAAGGAAGGAGTGGGGTTAAGGAAGAATAAATTGGAGCTATAATAAAGGCAAAAAGACAGTTTCTAGCAAAAAGAGGTTTCATTTTTGGTGAGGAAATGGACAAGCTGCTCTCTGAGGATCTATAACCTCTTTTGGGTGTCTTTTGCTTTATTTTGGTGTCTTCTGCTCTTTTGCAAATTCTCTCCCAATCATCTTTCCAACAGATGTACTGTTTTAGTTCTCCCTCTTTTACTCCAATCTTATATCTGCTTATGAATTCATTTGACATGAAAGGATTAGGGCTCCCCACCCCCCACATCCCCATTGACTTTGCTTGTTGGAGGCAGGCTGAGAAGCTTGCAAATGGTGATCATATGACCTCAAGATGCTGCAATTGTTGTAAATATGTGCCCATTGCCAAGCAACCAAATTTTTATCATGTGATCATAAGGCTGTTGCAACAGTCCTAAGTGGAGGGACTAGTCAAAAGCCACATTTTCAGTGCCACTGTAACTTAAAAAGGTCTCTAAATTTATTTATTTATTTATTTATTTGATTTGTCAATCACTTAGAAGATAATAGGTATAAGAATAAACATGAATATGAATACAGGAAATAGGTATGAATAAATAGGGACAATAGGACAGCGACAGTAGGCATGACTGTGCACTTATGCACACCCCTAAATGAATGGTTGTAAGTAGAGGACTGCCTGTACTGAACTTTTTTGAGCTGGGGAAGGAGCCATTTTCTTTATCTTTATATATTTAAGCTTTATAATCTAGTATCCATAAGAGAACTAATTTTGAATTCAGTCCTGTTTTGGGACTTTGAACTGCAGACTTTACAGCTGGGTCAATTTCTTTTAACTTTTCTCTTTCTTCCCATACCTTGTTCGTTTGTTTGTTTGTTTGTTTAATTTGGTAGCTTCTTGCCAGATGAAAAACGCTATAAGATGCAATGGCTAGAATGCTGTTTTCAAGCATCTCACATATGTTTTAGAATCCCGATCATATCATGGATCAAGTTGGCTCTGATTATTTTTTTTACAGTGGACTTCCTCTCTAAAGGAAGTCACACAGTCACCCTGTCATTTCAAGTTTCTCATCACTTAGAAAAACACCTCACGTATCACCATATACTGATGTTGTCTCACAGCCCCAGTGATTGATGGCCACTGGGACCGAGAGTGGCCAGCACCAGGCACAGCCAGCTAATGCTCTGTTTGATTCTGTCTCCTTCTCTGGCAGTGACAGTAAGAACACTTGAGCCTGCAGTTCAGTTCCTCTGTCACTTAACTGAAGTTAAAAATAATTTCTGGTTCAGTGGATTTATATGCATTTCATATCTGATTTTTTTGAAGGAGCCAAAGTGGCCTTATCATCACTTTTCAATCCACAGTCACCTTCCAAGTAGATCACTGTCTCAAAGTGAGAAAATGCAGGTTTAGGCAGTGGTGGGATTCAAAAAATTTCACTACCGGTTCTCTGGGTGTGGCATGGCTTGGTGGGTGTTGCAGGAGAAGAATACTGTAAAATCCCCATTCCTTCCCCACTTCTGGGGGAAGGTTACTGCAAAATTCCATTCCCTCCCCACCACAGTAACCTACTTTTCAGCCCCGTTCTCCTGTGCAGGGCAACCAAAGAAGACCCCGTCGATCAGCTGGGACTCAGAGGGTAGAGAATGGATGGGTGCAAAGCCAGTCAGAGATAGTATTTACTGGTTCTTCAAACTACTCAAAATTTCTACTACCGGTTCTCCATAACTGGTAAGAACCTGCTGAATACCACCTCTGGGTTTAGGATAGGATGATACCAGGACATACAGGTAATCTGTGCCTTACAACAATTCATTTAGGTCATTCAGTTCAAAGTTACAGTGTCATTTAAAAAAACTGACTTCTGACTATTTTTCACATTTACAACCGTTGCAGCATCCCCTGGTCACACATGTTGGCAATTGGTTCATATTTATGATGGCTGTAGAGTCCCTGGGTCCAGTGATCCCCTTCTGCAACCTTCTGACAAGCAAAGTCAATGGGGAAGCCAGATTCACTTGACAACCATGTTACTAGCTTAACAACTGCAGTGATTCACTTCACAACTGTGGCAAGAAATGTTGTAAGATGGGGCAGAACTCACTTAACGAATGTCTCACTTAGCAACATAAATTTCAGGCTCAATTGTGGTAATAAGTTGAGGATGACCTGTGTGCTCAAATGACCCTGGCACCAATTTCTGGCAACATCCCACATACAAGCACAGGTAGAGGACTTCAGAGTAGCCTACTGAGCAAGTGGGCTGTCGGTGCTCTCTTTTATCTCCTGGTATTTTAGATTGGTTTTTATTCATTCATTCACTCATTCGTTCATTCAATTTAGAGGGGAACCTTCCAACTCCACAATATACTGAGCAACTTACAACTTTAAAAGCAAGAAAACACAAATAAGAAGAATGTAGGCAGTGGTGGGATTCAAATGAATATTTTTGCCACTGGTTTGGTGGCCATGGCTTGGTGGGCGCGCTTTGCATGCGTGCGCACATTTTGTGTGTGCATGCATGCCAAACACACACTTTATGCAGGTGCAGAGGTGTTTGCCCAGACGCAGAAGGTTCTAACTCGCCTGCACGATCCCGGTCGCTTCAGCAGCTGCAGCGCAGCACTATTCTATGCCATGCAAAGCAGCTGCACTTCAAATTCAGTGGATAAAGATGAGTATGGAAGCCCAGGTGGGTGGGTAGGTCCAACAGCAGAGTAGTGGAGAGAACCGGTTCGGTCTCATTGCTGCTACCAGCTCACCAGAACCGGGCTGAACCGGTAGAATACCACCACTGAATTTAGGTCATATGCACTGGTCATAATAATAAACATATCTGAGGGCCAGTGACTGTTCTCCTGGTCTTCTCATCTCTGTTACACAAAGGACCTAAAATCAAAACAGCCCCAAAAGGAAAGATTTTGCCATGTTCCAACATGGGTATGGGCAACGGGAATGCCCTGAGCTAATACCAGGATGAAAAAACTGAAAAATAAAATTTCAAAGATAATGTTTGTGGATATTTCTTGGAGGAATGTTTCAGTATCAGATTACAATGAACAGAGCATACACTTTGCTGCTTCTGCTGCTGGCCAGATTCAATTTAAAACAGATTTTTCTAAGACTTGGAGATTGCTTTTGGATTTAGGTACCTTTTCTTTATTCTTCATTGGTTAGGAATGTTCTCAGCCAGCTCTTTCTAATTTTTCTGCCAATTGATTTCTAATAAAGCTGATGATATTCAGTCAACATTATCTCCCTTTTCTCCCTTATGTACGCATAGTGCACAATGAAAGTTCTTCCAGGCACAACCAGTCTTTCTATCTTCCAGCTGTTTACAAAACAGTTTAAAATGCACCTGAGATTGACCCAGAAAGACTGCAGGTATATTTAGATCTCAAGTACTTTTATAAGTTAGTCTACAGTTGTAAAGAACTATCATCCAATCAATGCCAATTCTTCCTAGGTAATAGATGAGGTAATCATCATCCAATCAGGATTCACATCATGAGGGATCCTTGGTGATCTCTGAGCTTGGATTACCCAAATGTTTCATTACCCAGACCAGGTTACATCATCTGTGTTGTCAATTCAACGTTCAAATCAGAAGCAATAGAGGCTTTCCATAGGAACAAAACATTCACATCTTTAATCCTTACTTTTCTTTCCAAAAGTTATTAACAACCTCATGAATAGTTAACTAAAAAGATGAAACCCAAAAGCAATCCAAAACATTGTCAGTTTTTTTTTTTTCCTTCAGGGTTACATTTACGGGTACGCAGATTTGAAACCTTAGAGCGGTGATGTCAAACTCAATTTCATTGAGGGCCACATCAGGGTTGTGTTTGAACTTGGGGGGCCAGAGAAGGTGTGGCCAGGGTGGGCATGGCTAGTTCAACGTCACTCGTGTCAGGAGCGCTTGTGGTGGCCAAAGCACTCTGCCAGTGAAAACAGTGCGACAGCTTGCTGCATCCCTCTGCCAGCGAAAACAGAGTTCCAGAGAGCCACCTGCAGCGCCCCACAGTTCTGTTGTCACTGGTTGAGGCACCGCAGACTGGCCCTTTCGTGTTTCCAGGGCAGCCCTGCCAGTGGTGGGGTTCAATTTTTTTTACTACCGGTTCTGTGGGTGTGGCTTGTGGGCGTGGCAGGGGAAGGATACTGTAAAATCTCCAGAGGTGGGATTTGCTGATTCTCCAAACTCCTCAAAATTCCCATTACCAGTTCTCCAGAACTGGTCAGAACCTGCTGAATACCATCATTGAGCCCCCCAGGCCAGACCTAAGCACCTTGTGGGCCAGATCTGCCTTCTGGGCCTTGAGTTTGACACCCCTACCTTAGAGAATCCAATAAACATGAACATTCTGTTCACTTGAATTAATTGTCTCTTAAGATTAGAGGATATCAATTTAATGTTAATTTAGTTTTCTTTACTACCATAATCCTCTAGCTTGTTAAAAAGACTATTCCAACCTTTTATTCCAAATTACTCATAGTTTCTATTTGTATCTTACTATTGATTGGTTGTATGTGAAAATTAATTGTAGAACTGGGATCCTACAAATCATATTAATATCCATCAGGCCCAAACTATAAATTCAGAAGAATTTAAAAGCCATATTTATTTTACAATGCATGAAATGTTTTCATGATTGACAGAAAACATCCCTCCATTGTTAATCCTGCATTTTGCTCAGGAATTCCAGAAGAACCCCATTTTCAAGATGGGGTTATCCTATAGCAGCAATTGCTCATGAAAATGAAGCTTGGATTTATGTTCTTTCTTGACATCATCCTTTTTGTCTTGCAGTCTTTAATGCCTGCAGACAATTAACAAGATCCTGCCAAGACAACAGTGAAACAATAGTTTTCTAACAGTGCCAGTAATGAGTTTTGAGCTTAATGGTGTTAGTAATAGCATGATCGGAGTCTAGGATCTAAACCCATGACTAAAACATGGCTTAGCCATCTGGTTATAGAAGCACTCATGGGTTGAAGCAGGAAAGCCTCCAGGAGAATAGGCTCCTGCTTAGAATATATAAAAGTGTTGATAAGGACCTTGAAGGACTAGAAGACCCTAAAGTCTCTTCCTGGTCTACTATTCTATGTCAGAATAGCTGGCTGGAGAATTCTAGGAGTTGAATTCCACAAGTCTTAAAGTTGCAGTTTTGGGATCTCTGTCCAAGAGTCTTTCCCACTTCTTCCCATGATTGCATTTAGCCCTTACTTCTTGTCAGAGCAACTTCTCAATTAATTTTTATCAACGGGTACTTTATTTTATAGGCAATTCTTTTTAATCAATCACATTAATTCTATTCTATTTTATTAGTCCAATTTAGTTTTTGAACTGGGCCTATCCTATGGGGGAAATGGAGCACTGAACAAAATTTTGTCTGTATTTGTACTTTTTTTTTATTTCTAGTATTCTTCTAGAGGGGAAGTCATATTAAATTCAGGGTCATGTTCCTTGTTGGAAAATACAGGATTATAGCAATTTGAAATGTGTGTGTGTGTGTATTTTAATGGGGGTAATGATTTCTGCTAGGGAGATATGTAACATCTAATTTCAGAGATAACATTAGTTCTCACAGTATGCTAAATAACATCAGAATGCTGTTCCACCCTACCTTACCTATCTTTCTGACTGGATAATATGCCAATAACCAGTTAACTTAGTCCTTAAAGGACAAAATTATTGCACTCTATTTTCCTTTGTTTTGAAACACCCATGAATATTAATAATCTTTGTTCTTTTGAATCGTTTCATATTAATGTGGCATTCCATTCTGTTAATGCAGCACACATCAAGCTCGGGGGAGAAAAGTCAAATTATAAACTCCTAAGTAAGCCAGGTGTGTTTTAACAGTGCATCATTTGCTAAAGTAGCAATTATCTTTCCAAACTTGCATTTAATCAAACTGAAACTAGAAAGCAGAGTTAGAAGATAGATATCAGGAGGGTGCCAAATTTCAACAGGTAGCCACAAATAATTACTTAACAAGAGGAAAAGGAAACCAGAAGTCTATGATGAAAACAGGCTATTAAATTAAAGATTTAATTTAGATTTTAACTAAATTAAAATCAAACCAAGAACTGAAGGAAAATGGAATCATAATTGATTGATGGCCATATTTGCAAGTTCAAAATAAATATAAAAAAGATTTTAAAGATTTTGGATTTGACAAAGGGCAGAACCAATTAGATAAAATATTAATGGGAGCAAGAACAAAAACTTATAACTAAAATATACAAATATTTATTAGATGTCAAAATGGAAGAGGAAATAGTCAAAAGCACAATGATTGCATGGGCACAGAATTTTGGATACACTATAGAATTAGAGGANAAATGTAAAAAACTTGATGGTACATTTTATCACATGTGGTGGTTATGCCCTGAGACCAGGACTTACTGGATTCAAATTAAAAATTGTTTACAAGAGATCACTGGGTATCAGACTGAGCTCAGATCGGAAACCTTCCTTTTAGGAATCATCAAAGAAAGATTACCAAAAGAAGTAAAATACTTATTGTTACATATTACAACAGCCGCCAGAATAGCCTTTACGCAAGTATGGAAAACACCAAATACCCCTAATGAAGAACTAATTGTTAGATCGCGGAGAAGAGACTCGAAACCAGTGTGACATTTCAGCTCTTTTATTCATGTTCTGATCTGTGCTAAACCTTGGAGCCGCGGCAGCCCTTTAAATAGGGACTGCTCGCGGCTTGCTGGCCAATGACGGCTCTCTGAATTTCCCGCGATCGGCCTGGCCTATCACGGTTGATTCAGAGTGAGCCAATCACAGTGCTTTCTTCAGCCAATCAGTTCGTAGTGTTTCTGCACCAATCGGTTGGTTCAGTCCAACCTACATAACGTAGTCCTGTAAGTAGGCGGGGCTTTTGATGTTTCTATTTGACCTGCGTGGTTCAGTTGTGGTGTTGTCTTCGATTGGTTCGGACAGGATCCTTGTTGCTCCCGTCCTTCTCGATGGAACCACCTGGAAGGATGAGTCAGGCCTGTTGCCGCAACTCTCGCCCGGTTTATCCGGGCCAGTCGAGTTGGCGGTTCCGCTGCTCCCGCCTGGTCTTTCCGGGCTGGTCGAGCTGGCTTGGCTGCTTCTTCCCGGTGAGGCTTCTAGTTCCTTGAACGCTGTCGGTTCCCTTCTGCCGAAGTCATCTGTTGGTGAGTAGAGTTGGTTTATTTTTCTGCCTATTGGTATTGTTTGGGGTTGTTCGGGTTGTTGTGTTGTATGCTTTCAGAGGGAGTTCTTAGTAGCACTTCTCTTTTATACTTTTAGTCTGCATCTTTAAAAGATTTTTTTCAGACTCTCTAAGGCAGCTCCAATTGATTTTTGTTCTCGATGACACCAGGACACAAGAAGTAAGGGCACACCCTTTTTATTCCTGAAAAGTCACTCATTAGACACTGAATACACCTGGTGTCATCGCTGACTCAAACATGGAGCCTTTTTGCACCAGAATGCCCGGTGGTCACGATGGTTTGCGGCTCAGCAGTCTCAGGTCAACTGGCAGCTGTTGGTTGCATGCGCAGGTCGAGCTTTGCGAAGACTTTTCTTCCCCATGAGTGTAGGAGGTTGCTGTACTACAAGACGGGGTATAGCACTCTGGTGGCAGCCCATGTTGAGGGACCTTGTAGTCCCGAGATTCTCATGACCATCCGTTTTTCGGGTATATTGGGGTTTCCCACCATGTGTGGGCTATGGCTCAGGCCTTGGGCCAATGAGTTTGGTCTATTGCTCATCGATTTTAGGCCTTTGAGGGTGGAATGGGACTCTCCTAGTTTTAGGCAGATCCCCCCCCAGGCAATAGTTGGATTTCAAGTTGAACGATATTGGGACCCCGGATATTGCTAGTTTGCATTGAAAGACCTCCTGGAAGTTCTGATCTTCTCATCCCATCCATTATAACTTGTGGTTGATGCCAGTCACTCGACCTCATGGGCGATACCATTTCCAATCCCGCAGGCTTGGGCGGTCCACGATGGTCAGTGGAAGTACTCTGCGTGTCCATTGACTTTTTACGTGGAAATGTCTGGATTCCGACGGGGATCTGGATTGCTGGTACTCTTTTTAGGTTCAGTCTCTGCTTTCCAGTCTCGTCTGCGCTGCTGGGTACCGAGACGCTTGATTGTTTTCAGGAGACATGGAGAGGTAGGTATAGAATCTACTTCATGTTGAACTTTGGCCTTCAATGCTGACCAGCACAAGTGCACTTTTCAGTTTGATTGTTGTGTTGAAGTGCCAATGGTGACTCGTCTGGTGGGATCCTCTTCCGCGGTTTTTCCGTTGAGCCTGCTTATGTTCCTCGCTTCGCGGCTCACCAGTTTCTGCGTTGGCCAGTGTCTTGGTTGGGGGGGTTGCTGTCATGTGGCGCTCTCGGCTGTAAGTCTCTTGTTTAGCAGAACTTTTGCAATGTGCTTTTGGTAAGTTTTGGCATGGCATCTAGGAATGGCAACCTGAATGGGGTTGGTTTCCTCAACATGGCAATTGAAACCGATTCACCTCTCGTCTGTCAGTCCTGTTTTTCCCGACTGGAGTCTGTGGTTCTTCCTTATCTCATTCTTCAGTCTTGGACGGCGGAATCGATGTTGTGGTGGGGTGGTCGTTGTCTTCTGGCCTTCCGGGCTGGGTTGGCTCCCATGTTTCATTCTGCCGCAGATTTTGGCCGCTGATTTTTCCGCGGCTGCGGTGGTTTTCAAAGCGATTGGCTTCGTGATGTGATGTCCTGTCAAGCCATAAGTTGGCTCTGGAGCAGGGGTCTTTAATCTGAGAACCACAGTCTCTCATAAGGCTTAGTTCCATGTAAGAGAATCTGCAGCACTCCTTATGTTCTTAGCAAGCAGAAGGTTCCAATACTTTTTGCTTCCCTTCTTGATCCTCTATAAAACCATGCTTGGATGAGGTTGGGCCATGCCGGGATAATGGTTTCTGAGGAGCTGGTCAGTCTTGCCCATCTCCTTCATGTTTGGGGGTCCTCGCCAGCACCTTGGACATCTTGAAACTGACAGCCCGCAGTGTGTCAGGAACACGGCTGTCTTCCTATATGATTTGTGCACTCAGTTCGTTAATCTGAGGAACATGAGGATCGATGATGTAGTTCCAGTCTCGGCTGCTGTTTATCGAAGTGATGCAGGTGGCGTTTTGCTGCCGCATACTCATCAGTTGTTCAGCGCTCTGGTTGCCACGTGCTTGACTGTCTTTTGTCTCAGGATCCCCTTCATACGCCAGTGTTAGATCGCTGGAAGTGAGACTCAGACAGTGTGACTTTCATTTTTATTCATGTTCGATTTTTGTGTAAAGCTCGGAACCAGCAGCCCTTTAAATAGGGATTGATCGTGGCTTGCCGGAATGACGGGTTCTGAATTTTGCCGCAGTTCGGCCTGTGCCGATCATGGTTGATTCAGAGTGGACCAATCACAGTGCTTTCTTCAGCCAATCAGTTCGTAGTGTTTCTCCAACCAAAATCAGAGAGGATTGGGGATATATTTTGAGTATGCGCTAAAGATTACAAGAAACTGAATAATACACAAAGTAAAGAAAGTGCTGAGATGAATATGTTCAACATTTTTATACCAATTATTCCAAATTGAAAGATACAGAGTCGTCTTTTTCTTTCAATTTCATTGTTAACATATTTTCATCTAGCACTTTCTGTTTACTTTGTGTATTATTAGTGTATCTGTATTAGGCATACTCAAAATACCCAATCGATTTTGGTGGAAACCTAGAACTGAATTGGCTGAAGAAAGCACTGTGATTTGGTTCACTCTTGCTTGATAATCAACATGATCGCAAGCCGATGGTGGAAAAGTCCTCAGGCCAAGAACCGTCATTGGCTGGAAGCCACGAGCAATCCCTATTTAAGGGCTAGCTGTGGGTTCGAGAGTTTAGCACAATAATTCGAACATGAATAAAAGAGCTGAAATAGTCACACTGGTTTTGAGTCTCACTTCCGCCGTATCTAACCTGGCGATGAAGGTGGGATCTGAGGACAAAGAGACAGCAAGCACGTGAACCAGAAGCTGAACACTATGAGTGGCTGCAGCAAACCTCGCCACCTGCATTATTCGATCAGGGCAGGACCGTAGGACTGGGAATCGTTACATCGATCGATTCCTCATGTTTCCTCGAGAGTAACAACCTGAAGGGGATGCCAATGATCATAGGAGAGAGAGGTCGTTATGTTCCTGACACATCTGCCGGGCTGCAAAGTGGTTCAGATGGCCAAAGGTGCGGTGGCGAGACCCAAGCTAGAAGGAAGGATGCATGCGGCGCCTGACCAGCTCTCAGGAACCCATTATTGACACGGAGTGCCCAACCTCATCGAAGGCATGAGTTTTATAGGAGGCAATCGAAGAAGGCAAAAGTATTGGAGACTTCGTGTTGGCCTAAGGGAACATAGGAGGTGCGTGCAGATTCTCTTGAAATGACAAGGCTATGAGAGACTGTGTGGTTCTTCAAGATTAAAAGACCCGTGCTCCAGAGCCAACTGAATGGGTGAGCAGGACATCACATGTCCACGAAGCCATCGCTAAGCCAAACGCAGCGCGAGAAAAGTTCAGCGGCAAAAATTGCGGCAGATGAACATGGGAGCACAATCCCAGCCCTGGAAGCCAGAGACAACGACACCCACCACTGGGAACAAGTCGATTCCCCGTCCAAGATGAAGATTGAGGATAAGGGAATGAGATCCCAGACTCACAGTCGAACGAGACTGACAGAGCGGAGAGGTTTGTAAAGTGGCGGTTTTACATATGTGCCAGGTGGAGGAAACCAACCCCATTCAGGTTGCCAGTTCTATGATCATATGACTCGAAACTGTGAAAAAGGGGCACATTGCAAAAAGCTCTGTGAAACTAAGATTGACTTACGCCCGAAGTGCGACATTGACAGCACCCCCCCAGAACCAGACACTGGCACGCGAGAAGAACTGGTGGAGCCTGGCGAAGAGCAGAAGAAGAGCTCAAACGAAACCGCCCGAAGGAGGAGACCACCAGACGGTCACATTGGTGCACTCAAACACCAATGCCTGAAAAGTGCACGTGCTGGTCAGCATTGAAGGCCAGAAGTTGCATACATGGGAAGTAGATTCTGGATCACTCATCTCAATGGCTCCTGGTAAAACAATCAAGCGTCTGGTACCCAGCATGCGCAGACGAGAGCTGCGGAAAGGCGAGACTGACTTAAAAAGATTTAACAGGGAACCAGATCCGTGGTCGGAATAGACATATTATCCACGTAAAGTTTCAAAGGACACGCAGAGGTACTTCATGACTCATCGATGGACGCCAAGCTGCTGGGAATTGGAATGGTTGTGCGCCATGAGGGATCGAGGTGCCTGGAATCAAACCACATTGATGAATGATGGGATGAGGAAGAATAGACATGGAAAGGACTTCCAGGAGTCTTCAATGGCAAACTAAGGGCATAGTACCGGGGGTCCTCCAATATCGTTCAACTTGAATAAACTATTGCCCTGAATCTTGGCTAAAACTGAGGAATGTCCCCATTACTCAAGCTAAAATTCCGAGAGAATTGGACACACTCATTGCCCAAGGGGTCCTGGGCCAATAGCGCACAATGGAGTGGAAACCAATAGTTTACCTGATAAAACTGGATGGGTCAGTGAGGAATCTGCGGTGACTTACAAGATCACCCTCAACCATGGGCTGCACATGAGTGCTTTACCCCCGATTCGGTTATGTACAGGCACCTCCTACACCTCACTGGGGGGAGAAGAAAAGTCTCGCAAGTTCGACCTGGCCGCAGGCATACAACAGCTTGCCAGTTTGACGCTGAGCTGCTGAGGCGGCAAACCTATCGTGACCCCTGGGGGGCATTCTGGTGCAAAGGCTCCAGTTTGGAGTTCACGTGACACCAGCGTGTATTTCAGTGTCTAATGAGTGACTCTATTGGCAGGGGAATAAAAGGGGGGTGCGTCCTACTTCGATGATTGTCCCTGTGTGTCATCGAAGAACAATAATATCAATTTGGGAAGCTGCCTTAGAGAGTCCTGAAAAAATTTTAAAGATGCAGGACTAAAACGTAAAAAAAAGAGGAATGCTAACTAAAAACCCTCTAATGAAGGGCAACAAAACCGAACAACCAAACAATACAATAGGATAAAAATCAAAACAACTCTACTCACAACAGATGACTTCGCAGAGAGGAACCGACAGCGTTCAAGGAACTAGATCCTCAACCGGGTAAGAAGCAGCAAGGCCAGCTCGCCAGCCGGAAAGGACCAGGGGGAGCAGCGGAACCGCCACTCGAACTGGCCGGATTAAACCGCGCGAGAGTTCGGTGCAAACAGGCTGACTCATCTTCCAGGTGGGTTTCCATCGAGAAGGACGGGCGCAGCAACAAGGATCCTGTTCCGAACAGTTCGAAGACACACCAACAATGAACCACGCAGGTCAAATAGAAAGCATCAAAAGCCCCGCTACCTTACAGGTACTACTGTTATTAGTTGGACTGAAACAGACCGATTGGTGCAGAAACACTAGAACTGAATTGGCTGAGAGAAGAACTGTGATGGCTCACTCTGAATCAACGTGATTAGGCCAGGCGATCGCGGGAAATTCAGAGAGCGTAATTGGCAGCAAAGCCGGAGCAGTCCTATTTAAAAGGGCTCCCGCGGCTCAAGGTTTTAGCACCGGATCAGAACATGAATAAAGAGCTGAATGTCACACTGGTTTTGAGTTCTCCTTCTCCGCAATCTAACATTAGTTATTTCCATTAGGGGTATTTTGGTGTATTTCCATTCTTGCCGTAAAGGCTATTCCTGCGGCGCTGTGTAATATTGTAACAAATAAGTATTTTATCTTCTTTTGTAATCTTTACTTTGATTATTTAAAAAGGAAGGTTTCCGATCTGAGCTACAGTCTTGTACCAGTGATTCTCTTGTAAAAATTTTTAATTTGAATCGCATAAGATCCTGGTCTAGGGCATACCACCATTGATGAATAAAATGTACAATCAAGTTTTTTACATTTGGGATCATGTGGGATAGGATTTTTTGCCAATCTTGCTGGGCTAAATACCATTATAAAACATTTTGTCATTATGTTTCCTTTTGTATGCGTTAGATACTGTTAATTTATAATTTAACACATTTCATATTTTCTCCCTTCCTCTATTCTAGTGGTATCCAAAATTCTGCCCATCATCATTTTGGGTGCTTTTTTTGACTATTTTCTCTTCCATTTTGACATTCTAATAAATTTTTGTATATTTTATTATAAGTTTTTGTTCTTGGTCCATTAATATTTTATCTAATTGTTCTTGCCTTTGTCAAAGTCCAAAATCTTTAACAAATCTTTTTATTATTATATTTTTGTGAACTTGCAAATATGCCATCAAATCAATTAATATCATTTTCTTCAGTTCTTGGTTTGGATTTAATTTGTTAAAATCTAATAATTTTTTTAATTTAATTAGCCTGGTTTTCAATCATAGATTCTGGGTTCCTTTTCTCTTGTAAGTAATTCTTTGCTGGCTACCTGTTGAAAATTTGGCACCCTCCTCGAATATAACTTCTAATTGATTTCTAGTTTCAGTTTGATTAAAATGCAAAGTTTCGGAAAGCATAATTTGCTACTTTTAGCAAATTGATGCATGTTAAAACCTTGGCTCTACTTAGAGTTTATAATTTGACCTTTTCTCCCGAGCTTGATGTGGATTGCTGACATAACCAGAATGGACATGCCACAATTAATATGAAACGATTCAAAAGAAACAAAGATATATTATTATTTGGTGTTTCAAAAAAAGGAAAATAAGTGCAATAAATTTTGTTCCTTTAAGGACTAAGGTCGAACTGGTTATTGGTGGCATAATTTACTCCAGTCAGAAAGATAAGGTAAAGGTAGGGTGGAACAGCATTTCCTGATGTTATTTAGCATACTGTGAGAACCTAGATGTTTCTCTGAATTAGATGTTACATATTCTAGCAGAATCATTTAAAAAACCCATTTTAAAATCCACCACACACATTTCAACTTGCTATATCCTGTATTTTCTCCAGAAAAGGTAAATTGACTGAATTTAATATGACATTCCCCTCCTAGAAAGAATAATAGAAATAAAAAAAAGTACAAATAACAGGACGAAAATTTTTGTTCAGAGCTCTCCATTTTTCCCATAGGATGGCCAAGTTCAAACCTAAATTGGAACTAATTCTAAATAGATAATATATGTTGGATTGATCTTAAAAAAATTGCTATTAAAATAAAGTACAACGTTGAATAAACATTAAATTTGAGAAGTTGCTCTGACAAGAAGTAGGGATAAATGCATCATCGGGGAGAAGTGGAAATGAGACTCTTGAGCAGAGATCGCCAAATCGCACTTTAGACTTTTGTGGAAATCAACTCCTAGAATTCTCCAGCCAGCTTATTCTGAATAGAATTAGGTAGAACCAGGAAGAGATTTTAGGGCTTCCTTAGTCCTTCAAGGTTCCCTTATACACTTTTTATATATTCCTAAGCGGAGCCTATTCTCCTGGAGGCTTTTTCCCTGCTTCAAACCCCATGAGTGCACTTCTAACGTAAAATAACAAGATTGGCTAAGCATGTTTAGTCTTATGGTTTAAGAATCTAGCCTGATCATGCTATTCTCTAACACATTAAAGCTAAACATATTACTGGCATGGTTTTAGACAAACTATGTTCATGTTGTTTGGCAGGATCTTGTTAATTGTTGCGCATAAACTGCAGACAAAAAGGATGATGTAGAAACTAATACAGCTTAATTTTCTGAAGCAAACTTGCTGCTATAGAAACCCATCTTGAAAAAATGGGTCTTTTGGAATCCTGAGCCAAAATGCAGATTAAACAATGAGGATGTTTCTCTGTTCAATCAATGAAAACTATTTCATGGCTTGTAAAATAAATATGGCTTTTAAACCATTCTTCTGATTTAATAGTTTGGGCTGATGGATCATTAATATGATTTGGTTTATAGAGATTTGTGGATTCCAAAGTTTACAGATTTAATCTTTCAACATACAAATCAATTAAGAACAAATAGAAATATGAGTATTTGGAATAAAGGTTTGGAAAGTCTTTTTAACAAGCTAGAGGATTATGGTAGTAGAAAACTGAAATTACATTAAATTTGATATCCTCTAGATCATTAAGAGCCTTGATAATTCAAGTGAAGATGTTTCATGTTTATTGGATTACCTTACAGGTAGGGGTGTCAAACTCAAGGCCCAGAAGGCAGTCCTGGTCCCAGGTGCTTTAGGTCTGGACTGGGGGCTCAATGTATGGTTTCAGAGTTGACCAGTTCTTGGAGACTGGTAATGGGAATTTTAGGAGTTGGAGAATCAGCAAACTCCCGATCTGGAGATTTTTTAAGTATTCTCGTGCACGCCACAAGCCGCCAAGAAAGTAAGAATAAAATTGAACCCCACCACTGGCAAGGGCTGCCCTGGAACACGAAAGGCAGTTGCGGTGCTCAACAGTGACAGACAGAACTGTGGGGGCTGCCAAGTGGCCTCGGAACTTCTTTTTTCGCTGGAGAGGGATTGCAGGCAAGCTTTCGCACTGTTTTTCACGGCAGTAGTGCTTTGGCCACCCACTAAGCGGTCCTGACACGAGTGACGTTGAAAACCTAGCATGCCACCCTGGCCATACTTCTCTGGGCCCCCCAAGTTTCAAACACAACCTGATGTGGCCTAAATTGGTAGATTGGAGTTTTGGACATTTACGCTCTAAGTTTAAAAATACTGCGTACCCTCAAATTGTACCACTGAAGGAAAAAAAAAAGAACTGACATGTTTTTGCGGACATATGTTTTGGGTCATCTTTTTAGGGTTTACTATCATGAGGTTGTTAATAACTTTTTGGGAAGAAAGTAAGGATTAAAGACTGTGAATTGTTTTGTTTTCTATAAAGCCTCTATTGTTCTATTTGGAACGTTTGAATTGACACACAGATGATGGAACCTTGGGTCTGGGTAATTGAAGACATTTGGGAATCAAGTCAAGAGATCAACAAGGAATCCCAGATGTGAAGAATCCTGATTGGATGATGATTCTTCATCTATTTATAGGAAGAATTGGCCATTGAAATCTTTGGATATGTTTTTTACACTGTGACATACTTTAAAGTACTTTTGAGATTTAAATATTGCTTTCTGGGTAATTCAGGTGCATGTTTAAATTTTAACTGTTTTGTCAAGACGTGGAGATAGAAGACTGGTTGTGCCTGGAGACCTTCATTGTGCAGTTGCGTACATAGGGAAAAGGGAAGATAATGTTTTTGATGAATATAATAGCTTTATTAAGAAGTAATTGGCAGAAAAGAAATTAGAAAGAGCTGGCTGAGACATTCTAACCATGAAGAATCAGAAAAGGTGCTAAATCCAAAGCATTTCTCCAGTTTAGAAAAATTGATTTTAAAGTTGAATCTGGTAGAAGAGAGCGTTATGCTTGTTATTGTATTCTGATATGAATCACGAAATATCCACAACATATTTTGAAATTTTATTTTCCGTTTTTCATACTGGTTTAGCTCAAGGGCATTCCGTTGCATACCTGTTGGCATGGAAAATTTTCCTTTTGGGTGTTTTGAGTTTTAGGATCTTTGTGTAAACAGGATTGAGAAGAAGAGAACCGTCCTGTCCTCAGATATGTTTATTATTCATACAGTGCATATGACGTAAATTCAGTGGTGGATATTCTACGGTTCGGCCGGTTTGTGTTGAGTCTGGTAGCAGCAATGAGAACGACGGTTTCTCCATCCTGCTGTTGGAGCCTACCACCACTGGGCCTTCATACTCATTTTATCCACTGAATTTTGAATGTGCACAGCTGCTTTGCTGGCTAGAAGTGTGGCTGCGCTGCTGAAGGACGGGATCGTGAGGGAGTTTTAGAAACCTTCTGCGGTCTGGTCAAACATGCTGCAACCTGCTAATTGTGTGTTTGGCATGATGCAACACAAAATGTGCGCCACGCATGCGAAGCGGCTCCGACAGGCATGGCAACAAACAAGTGGCCAAAATATTATCATTTGAATCACATGCCTACTTTCTTCTTAATTTGTGTTTTCTTTGCTTTTAAAGGAAGTTGTAAGTTGCTCAGTATATTGTGGAGTTTGGAAGGTTCCCTCTAAAATTGAATGACCGATGAGTGAATGAATGATAAAAAATCTATAACAGGAGATAAGAGAG
>BHFT01071151.1:0-13003 GCA_004320025.1 Laticauda laticaudata | reverse complement strand
GACTAAGCTGCTTTCCAAAAGGAAGTTTTATGTTTTGATGTTTTGTGTTTTGTTTGTGTATGTTTGTTTATTGAAAATTAATAAAAATTAAAAGAAAATCTCCAGTGTTGGAGCATTCACAAAAAAAGATTTACATACCAATAAGAAGGCTGCGATATATAAACTGCAGCTCCAAGCAGCTTACGAGAGAAAATCAATTTGTACGAACAAAGAATCACAATGATCCAAAGTGAAGTTTAATATTATTTCATATTTGTAGTTGAAAAGACCTTCAGAGTAAGATTTTAGTGCAAGTTCTTATTTCTGGAAGCCTCATTTTATTTCATTATTCCCTGTTCCCAATGGGTCAAAACGGTATAATCTAGGTTAACAATAAAAGCCATTAAAAACTGCTAGCTCATTTGGTGAATATGTGGAATCACTGGTGTTTATTTTACCACTTGTATTACCTGACTGAAACCTTTTTCATGTTTAACCCCCTCCCCAGGCTCATTTCAACTTCCTAATCCTTGCTTAAACAGAAGCTTTCTGTGGGCCAGAACTGATGGGACAATTTAAGATTGAATCCTGGCCCCTTACGGCTTGCAGGCAGCTCAGTGCGAATGAGAGCTAATGGAAGATGCAGCTGACTAACCTGGAATTTGGATGAGAAAAAATGAAGGTCATGTAGATGAATGTGATTGCTGTGTAGTTTGTGATGGCTCAAACAGATCTAATGCTTTTATTAAAAAGAATTAGCGCTATGCCATGCTTATGACAGCTGGTAGTGGTAAATCGAAAGAGATGGAAATCTTCACATGCTCATAAATCAGGAACTATCAAGAATTTGATAATTTCTTACGTTTCAATGATTTATAGGGGAGGCTAGGCAAGAGGCCTTTAGAGAATGCTAAACAGACGGTGCTATAGTAACTATGTTAATTTTCAGGGGCTGACACTTGATCATGCTGCTGTACTGTAAACAGCTGAAAAGATTTGCATTAACTTTATCCTAATATTACTGTGGACAAAGGCTTGATATGAAATCCTGTATTTAGAATAAGGACCTATATATTTGCCTCCATTCTTGAGAATAAGCACCTTTCTGGAAATATGCAGGAAGGGCCTTCCTCAGCTCCAGTGATTCTAAGAAATAGAATAGAATAGAATTCTTTATTGGCCAACTGTGATTGGACATACAAGGAATTTGTCTTCGGTGCATCAGCTGTCAGTGTACATAAAAATACATTCATCAAGAATCATAAGATACAACAACACTGAGTGATAGTCATAAGGATGCTAAATACAACAACACTTATTGATAGCCATAAGGACACTAAATAAGTGATCAAAATCGGTAAATGAACACTATACAGGAGCCTGATGATGGCAGATCAGATTCTGCCAAAACGTTGCTACAACTTTAAAAGCACAACTATAATGACGTGGGAAAATACCTGAACAAAGCTGAATACCACACACACACACAATTTTTTAAATACCGAATTTATATTTAATATAAAAATAATTTTATATTAAATTTATTAGTGGCCTCAGGATTTAAAAGTATGAGTTTGGTGGTCCCTGAGGTCCAAAAGGTTGGTGGCTCAGGACTAGAAGACCTCCAGGGTCTCTTCCAACTCTATTATTCTGTTAAAGAATGTAAGAGCTGTGGTGACACATTGGTTAGAATGCAGTCCTGCAGGCTACTTCTGCTGACTTCCGGCTGCCAGCAGTTTGATCTTAACTGGCTCAAAGATGACTCAGCCTTCCATCTTCTGAGTTCAGTAAAATGGGGAGCCAGATTGTTGAGCATCAATATACTGATTCTGTAAACTACTTAAGAGAGGGCTGTAAAGCCCTGTGAAGCAGTATATAAGTCTAAGTGCTATTGCTACTACATTCAACAATACTTCATTTCCATTCAGGTGAAGAAAATAAGCATTGTACTCATCCTATTTATTCCACTTTCATTTAATTGATTTCTCTCATTGTGGTGCAGGAATGATATCCAGGAATTTCCTAAAAGGACTTGTGCTTGGGAGAGTTTGCTCTTACAGATGTTAGGGTAATTGAAATTCTCCATCATTACTATTTTGTCTCTCTCTCTCCCCCTCTCTCTCTGAAATATCTCTAATTTACTTCTGAAAAGCATAATCTATATCTTCCTTTTAGCTGAGCAACATTGCTTTTATTATTTCCTCCTCTTATTTTAGCAAAAAGTCTGTCTGTAACATTGCCAGGATAATTCACTAGGATTTCTGAACAAATGTGATATCGTTTAACATGGAATGCAATTCTTTTTCCGATTGTTTCTACTAGATTGCTACATTCCAATCAACTGAATAATCCCACATGGATTTAGCAAGAAGGGATATAGCTTTCAAGTTGTTATAGTTTGTATTTTTATTTGTTATAGTTCAATGTTAAGTAAGATATTGACTAAGCAACATCATCCAGAGTGAACTACACAAAGTTTCTAAATAAAATGTTGATGGTCTTGACTAGTGTTGAAGAAATTCTATCAAATCCTTTGTCCATGCTCCGTATGAAGCAACATAAATCAAAATCTGAGGGCCTGCCAGCATGTATAAGCTTCTGT
The DNA here is from genome assembly GCA_004320025.1 of Laticauda laticaudata. Lineage (NCBI taxonomy): Eukaryota > Metazoa > Chordata > Lepidosauria > Squamata > Elapidae > Laticauda > Laticauda laticaudata. Next base: position 10,422 of record BHFT01071151.1, on the reverse strand, counting down.
TTTTTACGTTTATCTCACTAGTAAGATAGTGAGTTGCCAACTCTCATAGCACTTTTTGTAGGACACACATCACTTATTTTTGATTTTGCGGGATCTATCTTCTTATCTCTTGTTTAGCAGTGCCTCTTTTTCCTTCTGTCTGATATTCCTGTATGGACATCTAACATATTCTGAATTCCAGTGGAGAAAAAAATGTTTCATAGTTATTGATGGTCACCCTCCTCCACTCCATACTTTGTATTACAGTTCCCAGTCATCTCCAGTTTTAACATCTATTTATTTGGTTTAATAAACATACCCTTTCTTATCAGCCAAAGTGTGGTCAATTGCTATTCCATTCCTCATTCATGGTCCTCAAGCATTAGTGAATGTTTCCATTTGCTACGCAGTGGTGTTTAAAAGTTTCTGAACACTTCTGAATTTTTACTATGTCTGCATAAGATTGATCTAAAACGTGATCTGTCCTCACATCCCAAAACTAGATAACCTAATTAAACATTGAATTAAAGACATTGTACTTGTTCATTTAGGTGAAAAAAAATAATCTGAAGCTACATATTTATGTGTACTTAAAGGATTATCTATCTCTAGGATTATTAGTTCTTTTGAAGAGGAAATTAGAACCAGCTGTTTCAATCAAAAAGTTGATAATCAGGTGTGAATATGGGAGCCCCTGCCTTATTTAAAGAACATAATTCTGGGTATGTGTAAAGTGCTGGAAAATCAGGAGATCAAGGCAGTTCAAATGAGTATAAATATTTATTGAAAGCTTAAGTTCTCTGCAATAATCTGAATTACGAACAGTCCAAGCAAATTGGCAGTAGACAAGCATCCCAAGAATTTAAGATCTCTTGTGGTCAAGAAGTGACTCTTGACTGATGATGTGTTTGACTCCTTCTTTGGGCTCAGTCTGCTCATCTCCTACATATCCACTTCTTCACAAAACAGGTATGTGAAAATGGGTCAGGGCTCAAACAAAGGAGATTTCTGAGACTTATGAAAAATACAGGGAGTCTTTGACTTACAATCATTTGTTTAGTGACCATTTGAAGTCACAACGGCACTGAAAAAAGTGAGTCATGACTGTTTTTCACACAACTGTTGCAGCATCTTCCCATGATCATTTGATTCAAATTTCTATGCATGGCAACTGGCTCATATTTATGATGGTTGCATTGTCCTGGAGACATGCAATCAACTCTTGCGATCTCCTGACAAAGACAACGGGGAAGCCAGATTCACTTTGTAACTGTGTTATTTACTTAACAGTTCAATGATTCACTTAACAACTGTGGCAAGAAGGCATAAAATGGGGCAAAATTTACTTAACAACTATCTTGCTTAGCAGCAGAAATTTTGGGCTCAACTGTGGTTATAAGTCACCTGTAGTTCTTGATGCTCACCAGCTAGAAAAGATTTCAGAACTATATCCAAATTTATACTTGAACTTCTATCCAAATTACAGAACTATATCCAACACCTAAGAAAGGCAGTTCATATGTGGAGTTCAACTCATCCCTGGGTTGAAACTGTTCTGTGAGAAGGAATAGGCTAAAGTTCCTTCAAGCCACTGAGCAGGACTGAACAGTCATTATTCTAATCATTTAGTTTGCAGTTACAGTGTGCCCTAAGGGAGATACACCTGTTATTGAAAGCAAAGGTTTTTATACTTTTGCCAAACAAATATATAGCCTTGGATCATTTTCCTTAATAACTCAATGAGCAATTATAATTTTTGACTCATTTGCTTAATTGGTTCTCTATCTATTTTTAGGACTTGTGTGGAGAACAGATCGTGTTTTAGGTCATACTTATGCAGACATATTGAAAATTTGAAAGTCTTACAAACTTTTAAGCACCACTGTAAATAGATGGAGAGTTCTTTTTAGGTAGGTACACGATCACACAATAAAAAAGATGCCACCAGTAGATAACTTTTATTCTTCTCATGTTAGTTGAATATATATTGTCAACTTAAAAAAAAATTGTAGGGACTCTCCTTTGAATTCCCCAATTGAGCTTCGATGCCAAACTCTTCTTCAGCTATCCATAAATACACTTTTTATATCTCATGGTTGCTTAGTTGTTTTCTTGCAGATGTTTCATTTCCAAACTAGGTAACATTATCAATGCATGTTATCTAATTTTGTAACGAAACATCTGCAAAAAGACAACCAAGCTCAGAGTGTAGCAATAGCAATAGCACTTAGACACACACCGCTTCACAGTGCTTTCCAGCCTTCCCTAAGCAATTTATAGAATCAGCATATTGCCCCCAACAATCTGGCTTCTAGAATTAGCCTACAATACTGCATTGTAACCACTGCGCCCACACAGCTCCTGGTTCTGTACCAAGGACCTCACACATTTTAAAAATTATTTTTGTAATATTTACAAATAGGTGCCCCTCTTTTAAAAACTCTGGGTGGCTTGCAACCAATAAAACAGTAAAAAAGTATAACATTATATAAATGGTATAGAAATACTATTTAAAACTCTCATTTATGTAACATTTAATTTGATAAAAGGTTGCATCATAGGATATATTTTTTCAACCAAGGTATCACAAATGAGCTAATTTACAGAATGCTTCCAAAATCAGGGATACATGATTCATAAGGAACTGAAATTTAGCAAATTTTATGAAACATTTTATGATATAAAATTATCATAAAGCATTTTATGACACAACACAAAATGTCACAAAACATTTCCTGCGGTCAACTCTTGACATTTGATGGTGCTATACAGTTCAACAAGGGCTATTTTCAAGGCAGATACACCCATGAATTTCTTTATGAATTATCTAATGAACTTTTAAAGTACATTAGAAGATCTGCTATTGTTGAAGGCACTGAGGAATCCAGTAATGAAATGATGACACAAGTGGGTCACAGGTTGATTTTCTAGTTAAAATTCTAGTTGAAAAAAAACAAAACATGGTAGAGTAGCAACACTTACTTCTCTGATGCACCCACATTCTCATCCCACCCTGGGCTTACCTATCCCCATACCTGGGAGAAGACCTGGGTTTTAAGTGCTCTCCAGAAGGATAAAAGGGTAACAGGGTCTGTTGGATCTCAGGGGGGAGGGTGTCCCATAAGACATGGACTCCAGCAAAAAAAGTATGCTTCCAAGGTCCAACACATTGCAATATTTATGTAAAAAAAAAAAAAAGACCGGAAGTGTGCCCGCTCTATTTGCTCTTGTAGGAGGGATAGATATCCTCAGGGAGAGGTGGTTTTTTCGGATACTTGGAATGTACAACATTTTTGGTCAATCTTTCTCGTCTCTTTCTTCTGCTAAATTCTTATTGTCAAATTATTGTTAGCTCTGTCTGTTCACTTACATTATTCATATCTGTGTTGGATCTGTGTCTCTTACACATACTACTTATGAGCAAAACAAAAAGTGTGCTTTTATTTTTCATATCTGCAGCATAGGTGGTACAAAGAATATAAAAAAAAGCTGCTAGAAGAGTGCTATGATCCCTGTCAATTTTATTCTGTGTAATTTGTGATTCAGAAGGTATAATCACTTCAAAGTTATATTTTAAAACAATTTTGTTTTTATTTAATAAAAGGTTTACCTTAATTCTGTAGAATTAATTGTTTTAATTTTTTAACATAGCAAAATATCAAGGTTTCCATAAACATCTATGAAGTTTTAAACATGGAAACAAAAAAAAGTAAAAGAACTTTTTGACAGACAAGTATGTGCAGGATTTTTATTTTTTAATTATTGTTTGTAATTCCTGTTAAAGATCGACAACACTCTTCCTGCCACAGTCCAAATGTGATTTTTTTTCCCATGGCTACCATAATTTGTCCAGAGCTTTCCCTACTGAAACTCTAGATATTCTTGTATATCAAATTACCATTCTAAACTTGTCTGAATTGCCTAGATATGCATTTAGATAACATATAACTTTCCTAGACATTAGAAAGGGCAAGCACAGCTGAAAGGGTCTGGCTATATTAAATAGAGAAAAAGAAGTATACCACAAATGGCCTGATAGGATAAGAGCTTTTAATGACTTCTGGGGCTTCTGCCAATACTACTTTGTCCCTGCCTGCACTTGCATACTCTGCTTCCATTCCAAAACCTGTACAATTTTTACATAAGTATCATAGGTCATTTCTGCTTCGTCTTTCCAGAGAAAATATTATCTGAATAAGCTGCTTTATTACATCATTTATCTGAGAACTGAACAGCTTGTGACAGATTTCTGTCAGACTGGTTCCTTGGAGATGTAGATATCTGAGTAATATACACTTAAAATCCTGAAGTTCAACAGGTGAAGGAACCAGGTGATGCTAATCTTGAAACTTAAATTTAGAATAGTAGCTCATTCAGAATCCTGCTTTTTGCTAGCTCCAAAACACAAGCTGCATGGATATAAAAGCGACAACTTGTGTGCCATCACACCATTCTACAAAGGATATAACTTGGAATTTACATCATGATGTATTTAGGCCATGTCACCATGTTATTTGTCCCTTTGCTTCTCCCAGAGACGCCCTTCAACATAACTCATTTTGATCAAAGTTTAAACTCGTAACCTTTTAGCTTCCTGATGGATGTTCTAATGAACTCCAGAATAAGAGGACAGCCATATTAGCCTTTGATAACCCAAAATCCGAAAGAATTCAGTGGCAATTTTTCAAATGAACACATATTATAAGGTGTGTATATTCTTGTGAATAGCTCATTTTATCAAGATACATGGAAGGATTCAATTGATGAAAAATTTAAATACATCGGGTGAGGAAGATGATGACAAGGAGAAAATTTCCTGAGGTAGGAGAGATTATAAGTGTTTTGTTGATTAAAGAATTATATTGTGTTAAAAACTTACTAAATTTGTTCAGACTTTCTGAGAAGACCTAAAACCTACTAAAGTACATAAACTCAATTCAGGTAGTCCTCGACTTACAATAGTTTGCTTAGTGACCATTCAAAGTTACAATGGTACTGAAAAAAAGTGAAAAAGTGACTTATGACTATTTCAGCATCTCCATGACCACATGATTTACATTCAGATGCTTGACAGCTGACTCACATTTATGATGATTGCATGTCCCAGGGTCATGTGATCCCCTTTTGCAACCATCTGAAAAACAAAGTCAGTGGGAAAGCCAGATTCACTTAACGACCATGTTTCCAATATAACAACTGCAGTGATGCACTTAACAAATGTGGCAAGAAAAGTTGTAAAATGAGGCAATACTCACTTAACAAATTTCTCACTTAGCGACATAAATTTTGGGTTCAATTGTGGTCGTAAATTGAGGACAACCTGTTCAATTTTCTTGTTCCAGAACTGCGACTCTGAGATCAGTAGCTGAATGTCCAGACAACTTTAATAATTACTTATGCCAAAATGTTACTTATTTTGAATTCTGATATTAATTTTGTGTCCACTGATTCTTTTGTGCACGATTCTTTTGTGCAAAACCTGATCTGATTGTCCTATCTGGAGTCCAAAAAGGATGGTTGACAGATACTGACATAGATCACCTGAGACAAAGAGAAGGTGAAGGTATCTCTATCTTTTTTGGGGTGGAGGTAGATATGACACTGCTAGGGCTGATGGCACTATTGGTGTAAATGTGAAGGAAAGAAGATCTGATTCTCATATTAATGTCCCTGTCCTATGTGTTCTTGCTGTTTGTCAGAATCTGCTCAGGTTGGGCTGCTGTCTGTATGCAAGTATTGGGCTGCCACCAAGTGCCTGAAAAAGTACATTGCTATTGTCCAGTGTGGGCTGCAGTTTATCCCTAATATACTTGAGCGGCTAGAGCTGTAAGATGTAGGTAGCAACCTGTTCTGTTTTCATGGTCTGCCTTTCTGTCTAGAAAAGCACTCAAATATAGAAGTAGCCACTGAAGGAAATATTCAGTATGATATTTAGCTTCTGAGATATATAAATAAAAAATAAAAAGAGATGTATTTGTGTAATCAATATGAATTACATTTATCCACAACCTGCCCAGGTTTATTATTTAAAACTTTACATCAAAATCACCAGATCCTTCATTAATTCCATTTTGCATAGTTACTTTGTGCTACTTTTTTCTTGTTTCTACTCTGCCTAACTTTTTATAACGATGAGCACAGATTCCAGATTAAGGTTACCAGAGATTTGCTTGGATGTGCAAGGATTTAATTAGTTCCTGACTGGGCTGTGATTTAATCAAGTTGCAAATTTGGTGGGGAAATTAGTAGTCTATAAAATACGAAATGAAAACAATGGAAACCTTGATCTGAATGAAGTGCAGGTCCAACCAAAAAAGTAAAATTTCAGCATATTACATTATTGGGGAAAAAATGATGATGAGAATTTTGTGGACATTCCTAATTTTATATATTGAAAAAGTTATAGTCCATAACTCAGCTGGTTATTGTAACAAAATACTTATTGCTGTTTTATTACTTGTTTATTACACATGCTTATGGAATTTGTATTTTGTGATTTCCAGTGTAATTGGAAGTGGTGTGCATCTCTGAACATAGTTAACCTTTGGATTTTCTCTATGCAGATTCCTTTTAAAATTGTTATTTTTTTAAAGAAAAAAAAGACATCAGAAATATGTATTACCGTACAATACATCCAAACATATCCTTATTAAAGTGAATTTTCCTAGAACAAATTCAGAAATACTTACACATGTGACCTGACTTAAACTAATGATACACATCATAGAAAAAAAAATTATATAGATAAATCGTAATTGTGCATTAGACAACCATGATACATGCCATCAAACAAGACATTCATGACATGGAACCCAATTAATACATTATTAAATGCCTCAACTTTATCTTAATACGGTCAGAATATATAACAAGACTTTGGTACAATCTTATATATGCCTATTCAAAATAAACTCTAATGAATTCAGGGCATCTTAATCTCACATTTGAAGCCGTTGAAAAGGAGTATAATTCTGTCAGAAGACAAGTCTGCTTAACTCTGTTGCTAGTTTGTTGTATTTCAATATGTCTTCCCTTCAGCATGGAAGCCGGTTTGGTGACTTTGGGCTAACTGCTCTCTGAAGCTGCACCCCAGGGTATGTTGTTGTGGGGAAAATAGGAGGAGAGACCGCTATCACCTTGAAAAAAGGCAGGATACAAATAAAATAAATAAATATCCAATCTGTTCTGTCTCTTGTGGTTGTTACATTAATGATTCCTGATTTTATAGAGTAACATAAATTGCTTTGAAAATATTACAGAACAAAAGCAAATGGTCTGTATGTGATTCTTAATATACTTAAGAGCTTTTCTTAAGTTACCCCATACTTGACAGACCTTACTGGAGATGATAGTTATCTAGTATCCTGTTTTTCACAACGACCAACCAGTTCCCTATGAGAACAGGCAAAGAAGACCTTGTCCTTCTCTGTTACCCAGCTATCTATATTCAGAGGTATGCAGGTATTGTTTTGTAGGAAAAAAATGGAACCATTGTAATTATTAAACAAACATACTCTCATCCTCTATCCTGAATTCAGTCAAATTAGTCAACAAGATGAAAGGCAAAGGAACCATGCATAATACCTGTTCAACAAAGTCAACCATCAGCTAATTAAAATAAATTACTCTTAATAGCAATGTTCAACCCGCTCTATGAATAAGAGACTTAATGTTTATCCTCAATGTCATTAAGTTATTGTGTTTTTCTTTTATCAAGCTCTTAATACTCATTTCTATTAAGCATGTAGTTCATATTTAATCTTTAATAGTCACCTTTCAATTAAGCATGTAGTGCATATTTAATCTTTAGCCCAAACAACTACATGTCAGCTACTTGCCTGAACCTAACGTCTTTAACTCAAAACGTAACTGCATCATTCTTTCTAATTTGCAATCAGTAATTTTTAATGCTCATCTAAATTTCAGAGTCCTCAGACTCAAAAATCTATGGGGATCTCAAACATGTTGGGCATGAAAAGAGAGTTAAAGATATTTTTGAGCTAGAAGAGTTCTGTAAGCAAAAGTAGGAAAAAGATTCCAAAATCCAGAATCAAAAAGTTACAAGAAATATTGGGAAGCTATTTTTGCCAAAAATGCTATCACAGAACTGAATGACAGGGTGTTCAAAACTCCAGCACTTGCCATATTCCAGGTTTCTTGTTTTGAATTCATAAACTGCACATCAGTACCATGTATGGACAATGCTGGCCAGGAAACGGAGATGAGCACTGCCCCCGAGAGTCAGACACAACAGGTCAAGGAAACCTTTAATTCAAATTTGCAGACATATGTCATATTTAACTTTGTATCTAGTTAGATTAGATTTAATTCTCTACCTGGTTGTGCCACCTTCATTTCAGAGTTTCACTGAAACATCTTGTGTTACCAGGGCTGCAAAAAGTTTGCAAAAAAAAAAACACCAACATTTTTTGAATCCTCAAATTTGGTGCTTGAAGAATTAAGGAATAAAAAAAGCAAGTTTGCACCTGGAAGTGATATCTGCAAGGTGCAGCAGCAAGTCCGAGCAATAGCTGGAAATCCTAGCAAAAATGATGAATCAATTAAAAATAACATTTTGAGTGTACAAGCAGAGTGTACAGAAGAGGAGAGCAGTACCAAACTCAGGATTCAAACATGGAACAAAGCAGACTGCTAGGTAAAATCCAGGCTAGGCCAATGGACTACTTGCTGCAAAGTATTATAGGTAGTCCTCAGCTTATAGCCATTAATTTAGTGACCATTTGAAAGATGTTAAAAATTTACTTACAACTGGTCCTCACACTTACAATGTTGCAGCTTCCCCACAATGACACAATCAAACTTCAAGTACTTGAGTGACCTTCCCAGCTGGCCTCCAATAAGAAAAATTATGGGGGAAGCTGGATTCAGGCTATAACTTTGGCAAAAATGGTGAAAAAAATGGGTACAACTCACCTTATGACTGACTTGCTTAGTGTCAGAAGTTCCAGTTCTAATCGTGGTTGTTGAGGACTCCCTGTACTGGATTGCAGCCCAAATAAAATAAATACTGCTGTTAGACCTTGTGAAGGCATGGGAGAAGGAAGAGGAAAATTGTGATGTGAAACAAAATTATGAGATGTGATCCCCAGCAGCTTCATTAGAGGAACAAAGTAGATCAATTCCCTGCAGATCTGAATGTTTCCCAAGTGTATCAATATGCAGGTATGAGGAAAATGCAATGTCATTTTATAACTGTCCAGCAACTAAAGTTGTATTACACTTATTTTCTGATGATAATTAAAATTGTTAGCTCATCAAGAAAGCAAAATGTAACTTTACAAGGGACAAAATATAACTAATCTATAAATCTTCTGTGGAAGAAACTCATATTATCACAGAGAATAAACTTGCACTGTCTCAGAATGTATGGAATAGCAGTACGTCTCAGGGAAACATGGGCCTTGGACTGAATTTTTATCTTTCTTTAGGTTTTTCCTCACAGTCACATTTGCTGCTTTTCTTCTCGTTTCAGATAAAAGAGGGACTCCTGTCAACCTAAATCTTGATGTGCCCAAAGTATACTCTTATTATAGCGGCACAGCACAGCCATTATGTCAATAAACAGTGCTATAAAGGCAAGGTTAGCTGGTGTTTCCTTCCTGCAATTTGAATATAATCAACAACAGAAGAAGCTGCCACCAAATGCACGACATTTGCAGTACATTGATCATATATGAGCCAATCAAAAATGGCCACCAGATGGCAGCAGAGAGTCTCAGTCTCCCGACCATGATGACAGAGTCGTAATTTTGATTTGTGCTGCCAAAATATATTTCCTGTATTTCTGCAGGTGGGAGATGAATTGTGGGGTTCCTCCAGATATCAGAGTCATAAACTCTTCCTGGACAATTCCTTCTGTTAGTCAGAGCAGTTACAGCATATAAAGGTAATCTGATGACTTAACTTGAAATGTCTTTTGTTAACTACATGCTTAGAAATGATCTGGCACAATTGTTCTCTTGTTTACTTGACCCCAATACTTCCAAGATAGGAGCTGTTGGCTTCAGGAACAAGTGACTAGGAAATCCTCACTTCTATGGTTGTTTATTTACTAGTTTGGTGAACTTAAGAATGAGTTTTGCTTTGCTATGTTACTCTTTTCATCTCTACTCAGATCTGAAGTCTTAATTGAAGTCATTCAGAAGAAATGGCGATTTTCCTTCCAACTGCAGGAGGAACCATCTAACACCAATCTTTTAGGATCAGAAATCCTTGCACAAGCTGCAATATTATCCATGGCTTTTTTGTGTTATCCAGAAATATTCTATTTATTTCTCCTTAAATGATATTTCTGCATAACATGTGCCCCACTAACTCATGTAGGTTTGTGAATGTTACTTCCTTTAAGCCCCTGTCACACTGCACCAACGGATGCAAAGAGGATGTAAAACGTTAAAAAAAGCTTGCCATCTGTTGGAAAAT
>BHFT01071146.1:0-12337 GCA_004320025.1 Laticauda laticaudata | reverse complement strand
AACCAACGGATGGCAAGCTTTTTTGTCCGTTTTACATCCTCTTTGCATCCGTTGGTGCAGTGTGACAGGGGCTTATGGTTGCAGAAATAGTAGCCAAACTAAGTGCCTGAAGGGGAGTCCAGGTGCTTCAGTGAGCGGCATGCTGGATTCATATTAGTGGTCCATGGAATTTAAAATTATGAATTTGGTGGTCCCTGAGGTCTAAAAGGTTGGCGATCTCTGGATTAGAGGACCTCCAAGGTCCCTTCCAACACTGTTATTCTGCTATTTTCTGTGATCACTCTGGATGTGCTACCTTTGGTAATCTCTTTCCACTTTAAGCCAAAAGGGAAAATTAGAAAAACCTTCAAGTCAGGGGTGTCACACTCGTGGGATGCATCGTGATTTTTTTCACCCTTCGCTAAAACGAGGGTGGGTGTGGCCAGTGTGTGTCCCATCTGGTCCATGGGCTGCGGGTTTGACACCCCTGCCTTAAATTAATGCATGTGCTGTAAATCAACCAATTAACTCTTTATTTCATTTCAACTGGAATATTATGTCATTGGATAACTGTAATATCTTTCGTGTGAACATGAAGGATGCCTTTGAGATCTTTCAGATTGCTCCTAGTTTATGAATTAGTTCAATCTGACTGTTTTAACTGAAGAAAAACTATGCAATGCTATCTGCTAACTTTGGTTTCCAGGATCTTTTTGTTCTAATTGAGACTACTTTTACAGGTTAAATAGTTTAGGACCAACACACCAGAAGCCTGTTCTATTTATTTACAACTACATGTACATTGAATAATGAATTGGGAACATTTTCTGTGGGGATCCCTTCCCAGAAGGATGGATATGAAAAGTCCTAAATGGTCTAACAGTGAGAAAAATATTTCCAGGAAGGGTTTCCTCTACATCTATTTTTCTGATACAATTTTTACATGCACATTTCCCCTCTTTCTGTCAGTTTGTATGGTTATTATAATTTTGCATGTTGGGGCTTATAATTTGTTTTGTATTAACATATTAATTGATCTGTCTTGTAATAAACTGCATTGGGAATATAACTGAATCGTGTAAAAGCACTAATAAGAATGGATACATGAAATATAGTCTTCTTAATTATAGGCAGTTTGACACCCCTGCCTGTCATTCTTTCATCTTAATAATTAATGTTAATTCATTATAAAAAGGTTAAGCATAACCTCCAAAAACAAAATTAAGAATGCTCATTGTTATTTGGCTGTTGTAGACTCTGAGTAATTTTACACAAAGATTACAATTTTAAGAAAGAGAAGTCAAACAGAAGCTGGTTAAGGAAAATACATGAGAATTCCAGTTCTGGAAGTGGTATCTCTCTCTCTCTCTCACACACACACACACACACACACAGAGAGAGAGAGAGAGAGAGAGAGATTGTAATTTGTCTTCTTTCCTATATGTTTGCCTAGAAATGGGAACGTACATCTTCATAAAGATTTCAGAAGAAATTGGCATAGTTTCCTACCTATAAACATTTGATGTGCAACTTGAAACTCAGCATCAGAATTAAAGTGGTCAGGAAAAGGGATTGTTGTTTTGGGATTTGCTGATTGCCTAAAGTTGTATTGTCATTCCAGGAAAGATTGCTTGTCAAGACTTGTCCTTTGGAGAGTTATATCAAATGAAACTGCCAGGAGTTGTCCTGGCCATGACAATGAATAGGTAAAGTTGGACAGCAAAACAGTTCTATAATTGAACCAAATTTACATCTAGGCTATCACTACAAGTATTAAACTGCTGATTGAAATCTAGGTTTGGATTTTAATCAAATATATGTTGTATCCAGATGGAGTAAGGCTGGGGATTGTACTATCAAAGAAAATCCATGAGATAATTTAATAGCACAGTTTGGATGCATTCATCACTATTTGAAGCTAGGGCATTTGGAAAGAAGTTTGTATAGCAGCTGTAATTTGAGAGTAAATGGGAGCATTTTTTTAAAAAGGAAACTTTCTGGTTTCAAAAATAGGCCTGCAGTCAATTCATGCCAATATTTAGTTTATCTTTTTTAATTTTAAACCATTTGAAACCAGAAATATGAAGAGTTTGTCTTCTCTTAACAAGTCAATATCAGATTTTGACTAACGATAAGGCAGATCGAACATTTTCATCATAATGTAAGCACTGACTAAATTCTAAAAATCAAAATGGTTAACTTATTAGGCCTTCAAAAATCTGATAATACTATAGAGTTATGTCTGTAGCTCTTTAGAGGCATCTAGATTGCTCCTAGATTTATATTTATTGATTGATATTCTAACAGGAATTTGAAGGCTGTGATTTCCATACAGGTGTAAGGATTCTTTAAATTATTTATTATTTATTTATTATCTTCAACTCTGCTTTCAGCTCTCTGCCTGGGGTGATCGAATAGATACAAAAGGTTACACAATAGAGTTGATCAACCAGTTATCCTTTTAGGTCAACCCTGTTGTTTCAGAAGGTACCATGGTGACACAATGGTTAGAAGGCAGTATTGCAGGCTAATTCTGCTGACTTATTGTCAGTATTGCAGGCTAATTCTGCTGGCAGTTTGGCAATTCAAGTCTCACTGGCTCAAGGGTGACACAACTCGCCATCTTTCCGAGGTTGGTAAAATGATTGTTGGGGGCAATATGCTGTCTCTATAAACTACTTAGAGAGGGCTGTAAAGCACTATGAAGTGATATACAAATCTGCTATTGCTGTTGCTACATAAATACACTAATAAGACTACGATTCTATGAATGATTTCTGCAGATCTCATTGTGTTCCAAAAGGCATACTTCTAAGAAAATGGATATAAGAATGCACCTCAAACATTTCTGGGAGTGAGCTTCACTGAACACAAAGTATGAGCAAAAACATACCATATTATGACATTATAGTAGTGACTTTTCCCCAAGAAAATAAATTCAGCAACATATTAATGTTTCATGAAACATCTTCATTAGATCTCCAGGTATTTGGGACAGGTTGTTTTCTCCATTGTAGATTGCCTTTTGTGCCAAAATTGTTCTGTGGAATAGTGCAATATCTATAGTTCACAAAGTTTAATGCTGATGTGTTGATACAACACATATTTTATGTGCATGTGAAGCATGTAACACATGTTGAAGAAAGTTAGGGGTTTCCAACACTAGGTAATGCCCACCAATTTGATGCTGTTGATCCATTGTCAGCCTTTCCAGGCAGATCAGATAGGAAACATGAGATGAGCTAATTCTACTTTTTTTGTCAGACTACAATAACAGAATCTTGCAAGTCTAATCTTCGATCCTCTTTTCTGACAGCCTGGTACGTTAGAGAGTTTCCTTTCTGACTTTCTTTCTATGCCCATTATACAGCTGCAGGCTATGCCTCCTCTTATCTCATCATTCCGTAGGCAGCATCTCTGGGTGCTATGGTATACAGAAAAGAGAAACAGACCTGCGCTTTCTCCACTCCTGTTTTCCATTCCTGCATATCAAGTAGCCAATTGAACTAGAAATGGAAAAATTGAGCCTTGAGGCATAAAATAATAGATTTACACTACCAAGGTATCTTGCCAGTAATTTTATAGACTTCCAGTTCTTTTATGTAAGACTAGTAAATATTAACTCAACATCACCACTATATCTCAAATAACCAGTGACCAAACATACAAATCCAAGAAAGGTCTTCCAAATATCTGCTAGAATACAACAATATAAGATATGAGAAGGCTGTCCAAAAGATCTAATTTCCAAAATAATATAGATTTATTTAAGAAAACATTAATCAGAAATGATCACATCTCCAAATTTTTATTTTGTTTTCTTCAAATGTAAAAAGTACTTCATAAACTGGAAGTGATATATTATAAACTAATATACCACTTCCAGTTTAGAAAGTAGTTTAGCTAGAAAGAGAATCAGATTGGCCAGCATGCTTGTCTTAGTTTCCTCTCCCCAGAATAATATTCCTCTTAGGAGCATAATCACCATATTTTAAGTAGTTTTTGCCTCTTTTGGCTCCTCAATCTAAAAAAAACATTAGTTCCTAACATCAGAACAATTTTAATTAAAATGGAAAGGTCATCCAGTTCTTTTACAATTGCCCTCAGTTATGACTGATCTAAAGAAATATGCATCATTTGAATTCAGTAACCATGCCATAAATTTGTTGAGGTATTTTGACTGTATTATCCTAACTCTGTGCAGACATCAGAGTTACTTTCTTAATGGAAACATTAAGTTTGGTGAACACCTTTTTCAGAAATTAGAATCTTTAATGTTAAAAGTTGGTGGCCACTATTTGTCTAAACGCTAATATGAAATGAAAGTACTGAAAAAAGGACAATGATTAACAAGAAATAATAGTTCCCCATCTTGGAACCTATTCTAATTAGACAAGATAAGCTTATCAAATCTGTCTCTGGGAAATACATATAAATGAAACCTGCTTTGTAATTGAATAATTGAATTTGCATAGTTTAAAATATTATCTTTTGCTGATCATGGACCAGGGAGACAATCTATGTCCAAACTCCTAAACAGGGAACACTTAATTCTTAATATCATTTAATAGTTCCTGATTCAACCCTTTAATTTTCCAATGATTATTAGAGCTTTGGAGTATGTGAACAGCATATATGTCTATGTCAGGGGTGTCAAACCCACAGTGTCACATTGTCATAACATGATGTATCACAACTTTTTCCTCCTTCACTAAACTGGGGATAGGCGTGGTCAGCATGTGACACATCTGGCCCAAGGCTGTGAGTTTGATACCCCTCACTTATGTCTTTACAGATGGCATGGTAGCTCAGTGGTTAAGATGCTGATCTTGTGGGCTGGAAAGTCGACAGCCCTGGTTTGGGACCCAAGCTATATATGACGGGTTGAGCTCCAGTCCTCATCCCAGTTCTCGTCACCTAGAAGTTTGAAAGCATACAAATGTAAGTAGATAACTAGGTACCACTTTGGTGGGAAGGTAACAGTGCTCCATGATGACATGCTGGTCACTTGTCCATGGAAATATCTTCAAACAGTGCTGGCTCAGTGGCCTTGAAAAAGAGATGAGCATCACCTCTTATAGCTGGCAATGACCAGCCGAGTAAAATACAGTCTTTTTTTTTTAATTCTATCTTTACATCTCTCATTTAAACATATACACATATTCTAAACTGGCCCAAATTTGTGTTCTTTGGATTTTAGACTTAGTTAAAAGATACTTATTAATAAATATAAAACATTAAATTTAATTAAAATTTGTAGTGAGTGGATGTAGGCCAAAATACTCCATGTAAGATATTTCAGCCTTGAAATAGGATGAAACTTAGCACACTAAGGCTGTGCTGAAGCCATTTCTATTTGCAATCTGGAAGATTTTGATCAAGAAGATTATAGAATTTGTAATGGTGTCCAGAATTTGGATTTTTATAGAACCAGTTTTTTTTTACTTGCAAATGAGTAGATAATTATTACATTGCTACCATATCATCATATTGTTATATCAATAGAAATACATAATGTTACTTTTAAGCCACCTGGAGTCACCTTCTGTGAGAGTTGGGCCACCATATAAATCTGTTTAACAAGTAAATAAATAGAGTATCAATAACACTGATTATTTTTTCAAAAATCAACCCAGAAGGCTGATTGTTTTTTAAATCTGACCACTCTTTTGCTGCGCTTGAGTAGCAACCTTTAAAAATATGTTTCTGATAATCCAAGTGTGAACTCAAAGAAACTCCAATTACCAGAAAATGATGGTGAAATGACATCAGCCAGGGCCTGAAGCCTCAGAAGCAACTGATGGACTGACCAACAACAAAAAAGCACTATTATCCTTAGTTCCATTAAAATATTGATGAGTAATACAAAGACTGAAGGTGTTGTGGCCTGCCCACAGCTGATGGAACTGGCAGCAGAGTCAGACAGTAGTGAGGAGGTTGGGGAGGAACCTGGTTGAGGTCAGGAGGCTGAGGAAGATCTGGAGGAGGGTTCTTCATCAGAAGCAGAGATGAGGCCAGGGCAGGCTGACAGTCAGCAGCTGCCTTCAGACTCAGACAGCAGTGAGGTGGGGGAGCTTATGGAACTGGTTCCCAGTCTGCACATGTGCAGAGCTAGCAAAAGACAAGAAAAATTGAGAAAGCAGGTTCCACTCAGGAGTAAGGCCAAACGTTGGAGATGATTGGTCCCTCCCATAGGATATAAAAAAGGATGTGAGCTTTTGCAGGAAGCAATTAGTTTGTTTGCTCAGAACACAGGCTTTGAAAAATCCTGTTTGTCTCTGTGTCAAGTTTGGCTTTGCCCTGCGTCTGGCAGTTAGTTTTCTGGCTGCATTCCAAGTGTGATAAAGTGGGTATTTATCAACATTCCCCTGAAAGACTGTATATGAAGCCTTGTGAATGAACATAATTCACAGCTGTGGAAATAAAAGAGGTTTTGCTGGGATTAAGGTTGTGTTCTATGATTTCTAAGGAAGCCGAGGTCAGAACAGCAGGCTTACCATACCCTCTCTCCATCTTGTGCCAGCTGTGAGATATGTTAAAGCAAAGAAAAGAGAATATTCTCCAGTTCACATTTTCCAATAAAAAGAACTTGATGGACAATTGCTAGGAGAGTCAAGAGCAGGAGGTCAAACGTCTGTGTTGTGATGTGAGCTTCATCCCGATTGTTGTACACACATTCAGAAATGTTCCATTTTGTTGCCACTGTATGAGGTCGCCATTATCATTTTGACAAAAGCTTCTGATTCTACAGATATCTCTGGAGATCAGCCCTGTATTAAAATATTCTAGCATAAAGTGTGATTTTTCAGAGTGTAGAATTTTTCAAAATGACCATCAGAGCATTAGTATTTTGTATATTATTATTAACATGCTCTGATGCTAAGAAGTTCCAATCCCCCTCCCCACCTGAAAAGAAAACTGTTCCAAATGCACCCCAATGGCGCCTCAGACCAGCACTCCAGCCAGAGCCACCTCCACAGTCCCTGGCAGCTTGACAGCTGAGACCATGGACATGTCTCAGAGTGACTGAGAATAGTGCCAGAGACTGAGTTGTTACCTGTTCACTTTATCTTTGCTTAAAGACACTTTACTTGGTTCATTTTGCCTTTTTAATAAAGTCATACAATTTACTTAAGACAGTTGTTAATAAAGGTTATCTTTGCTTCACACATTGGTTCATTTTATTTACTTAATAAAGTGTTGGTGAAAACTTTGAAAAAATGGTTAATCCTTTGCATGTTTGTGGGATAGGTAAGGATAGTTGTGGGATGGGTAAGGATAGCTGTGGGATGAGTAAGGATAGCTGTGGATGGGTAAGGATAGTTGTGGGAGGGGTAAGGATAGTTGTGGGATGGGTAAGGATAGTTGTGGGATGGGTAAGAATAGTTGTGGGATGGGTAAGAATAGCTGTGGGATGGGTAAGGATAGTTGGGGATGGGTAAGGATAGTTGGGGGATGGGTAAGGAAAGCTGTGGGATTGATAAACCTCCAGTGGAAGCATAGTGGGACTGTATGGTCCACCCTCCCAGCTGCCACACATATGGCCCTTTTTGTTCAACAACAATTTATTCATTGATCAACACATTTCAAAATAAACAAAGCTCTTTATTAATGCCCTATTCATTGTAGGACCAGTCAACATACATGGCATAATCTCATCAGTGTTATGAGACAAGCTCAAGGAAGCATCCATTAAACATCTACCANTCAATAACAATTTATTCATTGATCAACACATTTCAAAATAAACAAAGCTCTTTATTAATGCCCTATTCATTGTAGTGCCACTCAACATACATGGCACAATCTCATCAGTGTTATGAGACAGGCTCAAGGAAGCATCCATTAAGCCAGTCACACGACCACCAAGCCACATCCACAAATTAGACCACACTCACAGAACCAGTTAGTGGTCCCTGGGATTTAAAATTATGAGTTTGGTGGTTCCTGAGGTCCAAAAGGTTGGCAATCCCTGCTCTATATGTCACTTTGGGCACGCATGACATAGGTTCACCATCACGGGGATAGGATGTTCATTATACAGGTAGTCTTCGACTTACAAACACATCTGAGCCCAACATTTCTGTTGTTAAGCAAGGCAGTTGTTAAGTGAGTGTTGCCCCATTTTATGACTCTTATTGACACAGTTGGTAAATAAATCCCTGCAGTTGTTAAATCAGTAACATGGCGGTTAAGTGAATCTGGCTCCCCATTGACTTTGCTTGTCAGAAGGTCTCAAAAGGGGATCACGGGACCCTGGGAGACTGCAACTGTCATAAGTACATGCCAGCTGCCAAGCATCCAAATTCTGATCATGTGACCTTCAGGATGCTGCAACAGTCAGAAGTGTAAAAGAACTTTTTCACACTTTTTTCAGTGCCGTTGTAACTTAGAAAAGTCATTAAATGAACTGTTGTAATGAACTGAAATGTAATAAAATGATTTGGGGAAAATATTACTATGTTCCTCAATCAATTTTACTAAAATGAATAACATGTTCCCCAATCATAAATGTTTCCAGTCCCAAACATCACTTGAAAGGTGGACTAACCTGGAACAGAGTGGGTTTCCAGTCCAGATATTAAATTTGGTTCAGTACAGCACACTATAAAAAGGTAATCTGATTAAACTGATTGCATGGTATACACAGTTTTGAATGCATACACAGAAATCAACCTTAGTTTTCTATGAACCTCATTTTATATTAAATCAAAAAAAGATGACACAAGAAAACAAGGAGTGCTTCTTTTGCAGAGCAACCACCTATTTCACTTTATTACCTCTGACTGCTGAGGAAACAGAATTAGAAATAAACTATTTGGATGGGGGGCAGCATTCCTCCTCCAGCTGTGGATCCATTGTCAGCCTAATGGTCATGGAGAATCTAGGAGCTTCCTCCCTCTCATTTCCTTTCCTCCAGTTGAAAAGCAAGGAAGTCATTTGAAACAAAGTTTGAGAATCCCTGGGATAAAAGTGTCCTGCCTGACAAATGGCAACCCTCTGTCCATCATCTAATTGTGTTCCTTATCAAAGGCTTTCCCTATTCCAGGGGTGTCAGACTCACAGCATCACAGTGGTGTCACATGACATATCATGACTTTTCCCTCCTTCTCTAAACTGGGAGTAGGTTTTACAGTTTACAGATTAACAGAGTTGGAAGGGAATTTATAGGTCATCTAGTCCAACCCCCCGCCCAAGTGGGAGACCCTACACCATTTCTGACAAATGGCAGTCCAATCTCTTCTTGAAAGTCTCAAGTGATGGTGCTCCCACAACTTCTGAGGGCAAGCTGTTCCATTGATTGATTGTTCTCACTGTCAGAAATTTTTTCCTTATTTCCAGGTTAAATCTCTCCTTGTTCATTATTCCTTGTCTGGCCTACAGATGCTTTAGAAAATAGCTTGACCCCTTTCTCTCTCTCTCTCTCTTTCTCTCTCTTGGTAGCCTCTCAAATATTGGAACATTGCTATCGTGTCTCCCCTGGTCCTTCTCTTCATTAGAATTAGCCAAGCCCAGTTCCTGTAACCGTTCTTATATGTTTCAGCCACCAGTCCCCTAATCATCCTGGTTGCTCTTCTCTGTACTTTTTCTAGAGTCTCAACATCTTTTTAATAGTGTGGTGACCAAAACAGGTGTGGCCAGCACCTGATGCATCTGGCCCATGGGCCGCGGGTTTGGCAGTCCTGCCCTATTTAAAAGAATCTTGCTTCTTAAATCTGATTTACAAAGAAAGAAATAACTGAGGAATAAATACATAAGAAACTGGTTGTCTGTTAGGGTAGTTGGTGGCAAGATTTCTGCAGGCAAAATGTAGTGGTACATGGGAATGAACTTGGGACATTGGGGAGGGAGGATGCTGTCTAAGGAATGGTCAGATAAGAGAGGACATAGCCCACAGATATTTAATGGCCACAGAAAGAAACACAGAGGAGAATTTCTCAGGCTGTAAAAAGGACGGTGGGAGATTTCTTCTATGTGACAGGTAGCCTCACAATAAAATATAATTAGCCAATCTGGTCACATTTCCTGCATGATCTACCTGGTAATACTGACACAGAATCTCCACTTTACTAAAATAATTATGATTGGTTGATAATAATAATTATCAATCAATAGGAGTGGCAAGGGACACAGCTGGTTATATTATCAGAGTGGACAAAGCCAAATCTTTCAAACTATGGAGAAGATTGGATGGCAGGGAAATTAAGAGGCAAAAGCAGTTTTAAGTTTAAGAATTGTTTTGGTCTTTTATTTAGGACTGTGAAAAAAGCAAAGACATTTTGGGTGCAAATACATAGAATGATACAAAAGATATTGCAGATTAACATTACAATGAAACCAGAATTGTTTCTTTTGGGTTGCATAGACAGTGATCTAGAAAACAAATATAGGAAAGTAAACCTGTATGTGGTAACTATAGCAAGGTTATTATACACAGAGAAAGATGGAAAAATAATGAAATATCTATAATGGAGGATTTGATTATAACATAAGTAGATCTTGCAGAAAAGGCAAAGCTGATTAGTTTGGTCAGGAAATTATTTTTTTTGAAAAACTGGAAACCTTATATGGATTTTCTGCTGAAAGAAAAGATCAAATTGATGATTTAGAAATTTTAGAGTTAAAAGCGAAGGAACGAATTTCAAAATAAAAAGGAAAAAAGAGGAAGCAGAAAGAGTAAAATAGCAACTACACAATAGAAAAAAGGGCAGATCTCATAATATTTTCTTTCTTTTTGTGTTTTCTGCATGTTTCTTCCTTTTTCTTATTTTTTATTGTTTTTCTTGCTTTAACTTTTTATACTTTTATTGTACTTGAACATTCTAAATAAATAAATAAATGATCAACTTCATCTTTCAACTACCATCATTTGTCCCCAAAAGTTCCCCGAAGCAGGGGTCTCCAACCTTGGTAACTTTAAGACTTGTGGACTTCAACTCTCAGAATTCTCCAGCCAGCAAAGCTGGCTGAGGAATTTTGGGAGTTGAAATCCACAAGTCTTAAAGTTGCCAAAGTTGGAGACCTCTGCCCCAGAGGGACCCATATTTTTAACCAGAAGCACTTTGGGGCTGTTTTGGGAGTTTTCCCACAAAGGATTGCTTGGGGGGGGGGTTCCCTATGGTTCACAGGCAGGAATTAACAGAAAAATTGATATCTCCAAAGTACTCTGTAAAATCCATAGTTAGAAAACATCATTATTTCTTTATAGAAAAACTAACAATTTTCCCATGTCTTCTCTATTTGCAGTAATAACCATATGAAGTCAAATACATAACATCTTATAAACACAGAACAATGCCAGCAAGTTAAAGGACATGGAGGGTTGTTTTTTAAAGAAGGGAACACTACTAACAATATGAATTATCTCACTTTATGTCAACCTGGGGAACAAGCAAACCAGGAAATGCAGGGGAGAAATTGGATCTTTTTAAAAAATGAAGATTTCAAAATATTTACTTCCATCAAAGCAGAAAGGAAAAAGCTAGGGTGTATTTCAAGGGAAATGTTCTGGCCTACCTATCCAATTATTTATGTGTGTTTAATACTTTGTCATACAGTGAGAAAAAAAAAGATTGCCATAACAACCATGTTCTTCTTGTAGCTGAAGATGTCTGAGATGCAAGTCATCCTCATCAAGAACATCATGTTTGATGAATTTGGAACAAGAAGAAACACTACATTGAATCTACTATTTCTCACCTCATAGTTGAGGGTGGGGTGTGTGTAGAGAGAGAAGATGCAACTTTGACAGTTGTTTAAAAGCTATAAAATATGACCTGTTAATTGATTTACTAAAATAGTGTAAGATTTCACTGGCAAAAAGGTGTATCTGGTTCTGGGGTGGGGCCGGGAATCATTTTTCAAGCTTGAGAAGGCCTGAATCAAGAATTGGGTGCAGCTAGGATAGACATGATGATATTTTAATTTACCTCCTCATCATAAATTAAAGCTGGGAAGTTTGATATTTAATGATTTCTTCTTTTTTTGTCACATTGTACATTACAACTCAGGGATAAATTTTGAAATTTAATTTTGGGGTGTGCAAAGAAAGACTGAAGGGGTGTATATGACTCAGCAAGACTTACAGACACTGATTTAATTCTATGTTATAATCAATAATACTGTACTTTAACAATCTTTAAAATAATTCACCTTCTTAAATCACTGAAATGTCACTTAATTCCCCATTTGTGTCTTAGATGCTAATGCAGAGAAGTATTTGAAAAGTGTTCTGTAGGCAAATAACTGGTTTCAAATAATACATTCTGATTGATTACTTAGAACGCAGCCACGGGAAGGCGGCAAAATCAAACAATTGTCATTGGCTACAAGCCGGCCGGGAAAAATGTATAAAAGA
>BHFT01071144.1:0-29669 GCA_004320025.1 Laticauda laticaudata | reverse complement strand
GCATAACGGAAGGAACTGGACGGGGGGATGTAGGGCGGATGGAAAGTTGGAGTGCTCCCGGAAGCCTAGCGATGGAAGCGGATGAGAGCGGATGGCACTGCGCAAGGCTTACGGGGGAACGCAGCAAAGCGACGCGCAGCGGAAAGAGCGGGATGCAGAGCGGACATGAGTGGATGAAGCGATGCGAGCGGGATAAAGCTAGCGAATGCAGCGGAAGCCTAGAGATGCTAGCGGATACCTACGGATGCTAGCGTGCACTGGCGATGTGCGGGAGGAATGCATGTGCATCAGCCCGGTGCGGGATATAAAGGGAAGCACTACAGCAGGGTACCATTGCTGAGGAAATACCTGCTTCCAGACACAGCTCTCGGCAGCAGCCAGCCAGACAGCGAGTCAGCAACCCAACGAACATGGGGGAAGGAAGACGGCAGCCTCTGCATCCTGATGCCAGCCCTGGCAAGGACAAGGCACCGCCTCGCACCGCCTGGCCCTGACTTCTGCTTCGTGCTGGGGCCTTCTGCTCCCTCAGCTCGTAATCTTCTAGTGCTGGGGCTTCTGCTGATGCTGCTTCTGGAGGGTGGTGCTTGTGGTGTGATTCTTGCTTGGTGTTATTGCTGTGATCTGCGGGTTCATCTGGTGGTATGGCTTCGGCTGCTGATCGCGGGCTGTCTGGTGGTGGTGGCTGTCTGGCTGTGGGGCTTCCTTGCTGGCACTGCTCCTGGGTGCTGGTGCTTCTGCTGGTGCTTATGCTGCTGGCGCTGCTCTGGTGCTGGGTGCTATCTGCTGGTGGGCTGGTACTCTGCTTGCGCTGCTCGGGTGGCTGGTGCTTCTGGCTGGGCTTACTTGTCTGGCTGGCATGCTCCTGGTTCGCTGGGTGTCCTGGTCCTGCTCGTGCTCCTGGTCTGGTGGTGCTGCCTGGTCTGGCTGGTGCTCCTGGTCCTGTGGTGCTGGCTGGCTGCTGTCCTGCTGTCTGCTGGTCCTGCTTTTGCCTGCTACTGTTGTTTGCTGCGTGCTGCTGCGCTGGTGGTGTGGTGGTGGAGGAGCAGCCCTATATCACGGAAGCCTTCTGATGAGGGCCCATATGGCCGTGCCAAAGGGAGGAAGAGCGAACGCCGTGAAGGAGAGGAGGCATATCAACATAGAAGAGGAACATGAGGAGAGGTGCTGGAATGTGGTGAGGGGAACGAGTATCTTATGGCGGAAGGGACACAGGCCTCTATTGTGACACCAAAAGTGAAGCAGGCTGCTTGGGGAGAGAAGGCGGAGACCCTGGGCTGCACTTGTGGAGGTCTCCTCGCTGTGTTAGGACATGCACCACCCTGTAGGGAAGCTGACCTCAAGAAATCTGGCCAGGCCGCGGTCAAGCTGACAGAAGAGAGACTACGTGAGTGAGCTTGTCGCAGGTGCAGCTTCTTGGAGGTGAGATCGCCCACTGAGGGAGACAGCCTCTCAAACCCTCTCTCTCAGGCAGTTACTCGAGAGCGTCCTCTCTGGAAGAAGAGTCAGCTCCTTCTCCAGCAGGGTTGTGGAGCGGCCATGATGGAGACCCTTGAAGCTGCACTATCCATGGGGAGGCACGTTGGAGGTGACCACCTAGACACAGGATGGAGAAGGAGACAGCACTTCCCTACAGCCCAATCTGTATCCACCCCCAGCTCACCTCCACAGAAAGGCCGAAGGAGGCTAAACCGGAGGGCAGAGCACCTGTCGCTGCTTGGAGGATAGAGACACATCAGGAGGCAGGTAGATTTCATGCTCTCACTGGTACACACGAACGCCCTCCTCCAATCAAAGCCTTCCTCTCACATATGTCAACCAGACCTCATGAACATGGCGGAACTACCCAGTACCAAGGTGGTGAGAGGACAGGATAACCGATCTTTCTTCACAACCCCGCAGACAAGATGAACTGCTCCACTCAGTTAGGCACTGCTCCACCGCCAGGGTGATGTCCTGCACTTCAAGGCTTTCGCTACAGCCCTACTAACAAGGCTACGGTACCAGGAGGTCAGCAGCAGCGGCGAGCCCTCCAGTCCAGGCACAGGTACAATCAGAGCACCGGTGCCTGATCCACTGAGCCACCACAGCCTACTGATGCCACCTGCACAAATACCACCGATGGCCGAAGGACTGCCAGTCCTCACCAAGCTGCAGACAGAAGCCCACTACACTGCTCCTTCCTCCACCCCATGCGTCGTGTTGTCCGCTCTGGTTGTGCAAATTTTTGCCCCTTTTGAGAGCGGATAACAATGGATGGAACATTTTTCTCGTCTGCTGTATCCTTTTTACAAACGTTTTGCATCCATCGGCCAGTGTGACAGGGCCTTTACTTACTTACTTACTTACTTCTTTACTTTCTTACTTCTCCACATGTAGGTTTCTCATCCTAGCAGAGTTATGTAGATGGTGACAGTAATAATGTCTTTCTTTTCTTCCTGTTCTTACATAAGGCGATCATTACATGAATCATGAATACTGGGTGCAATTCCTAAATCATTCTGAACAGTTAACACTCTGCTCTAAGAACTGTTTTATAAAGAATTATTGTAGAATTATTTTATAAAAAGCATGCTGAATCCTTTAATACCAGAGGGGATTCTGACTTGTCAACCAAATAACTAAGTGAAAATACTGTCACTCTGCACTTTTGATCAAATACATTTGTTGAACTCCCACAGGTCATAAAAAATCATCATCAAATCCTGTTAAGCAATTTAAGGATTATACACCCTGCATTTTGACCACCTTGTTTAACAAAAGGATAGACCGTGCTCTTTTTCAGGTTTGGATTTTCCCACAATGTTCATTTAACATGCTCATAAGGATCAAGACAAAGCTACTGTGCTATTTGCCCACATGCTTATCTATTCTCTAAGGTAGGAATATTCTCCAAATCAGCTATGACAAACTTATAGAGTGTGCCAATATGCTGATTCCAAGATAGTTTAAGACAGCAAGTTTGCAGTTGTCAGAATTTGCTTTTTGTAACCCAAGAAAGGTGATTTACCAAGCAATATAAACTTACGTGAGGAAAATTAAAACTGCCTTCCTGTCTATTGAAACTTTTGGGAGAAGTGGAGAAAAACCTCTCAAACAAGATGCCCAAACAGTACATTACAATATATTTTAGGAATTTATCATGCAATCTATAGAACATATGGCTATCCTAAAGATATCCATCCAAATTGGATCTCAACCCTTCCTAGCTTAGCAAAAGGAACATGATAGGTTTGCTGCTGAACAACTAGACAGCTTAATTTGGATAATTTTAATCCTCAACATTGGCATTGCATGTAGTTTATATACCATCCTGCTAAAGTGAGCAGCAAATCCCTTGCAAGAGCAGTAAGTATTCATATGTAAAAGAAATGAATTAATAATAATATTCATTCTGAAATGTAAATTCAGATTACCATTTTTAAATACAACTGAATGTATGTTGTCTTGGTGTGTTTTGTTTTGTTTTGAATTAGGGAATATTACAGTTGATTTATGATTATATGTTCTAGATTTGACTACATTTTATCCACACAGTAAAATTAGGAACTATGTTATCTACTGGCATATTTTTCTTTTTGAGAAAATGCTTTTATTTTCTTCCTTACATCAGTAGTTCATAGAGTACACCAGGGGTATCAAACTCATGGCCCATGGCCTGGGTGCATCGCATACTGGCCATCTCCACCCCCAGTTTAGTGAAGGGGGGAAAAGTCACAATACGTGTCACGTGGCGACAACTTAATACCATGAGTTTGACACTCCTGTGGTACATAGAAGGAAAGGGAAAGGGAAAAGGTGAAGGAAAGGAAGATATTAAGGAAGGTTTTTTTTTTATTTAACACCTACAGGTAAAGCAAAAAAAAGGTGCTCTTAACTCAAACATTATTATGCATACACTAACATTTGGTTTTTTTAAAAAAATTGCATTGACAGATATCAATAATCCCTCAAAAAAGTCTATTTAAAAAAAATCAGAAGTCTTTAAGGCATCAAAAAATAGTACATTTCCTTGCATCAAAGATTTGAGTGATTAAATCTGCTAAGTGCCTAGATCTCTTCTCTCCAAGTCCTTCTCTGCTGATTAATTATGGTGTCTTTGGGAAGGATGAAGGGAGTGTATTTCAAGAGTATATATTCCCAGCACCTAAGGCAATATAGATATCCTGTTGCTCAACTATGACAAGATATGTATATTGGGCAGCAGCGACATAGGAAGATGCTGGAAGATCATTTTACTGACAATAGCAAAAGCATCATTTCAAACTGCGTGGGAGAAGACAATGTTAAATCACTCAAGTATTTTTACCAAGAAAACCACATGGACAGAAAATATAAAATGATTGATGAGATATGCCAGATGGCATTCAACATGCTACTGAGGAATTGCTGAGGGTTTTTCTAAGTACTAATGGTGTTTATGACATGGTTAGATTAAAGCCTTCAGGGCATCTAGTTGTTGATCCTGTCATGCAAGAAAAGAAAATCAGAAGTTGCAAAGGCACAGTTACAGCAGAATATGGAATATAAGCCCTACACTATAAAATATTAAATAAATTGCCTGCACAATGGACATCCTTGGCATCAACAAATTGAAAGGAATTAAAATTGGACCTTTTCAGTCAAAAGATTGCAGAGTTCACTACTCAGGACATGGAAAAACAAAGATGGAATGGCATTGCTTTTGTACTTGTAAACGTATAGCAAGAAGGGTACTTGGCTACACTACAATGAATTACCAAATAGTATCAAACGAGTAATTCTTTGGATGACAATGTCAAGGTGAATGGACTCAAACACAGTGGTGATCTTGCACTGTTGGAAGATATGTATTAAGAGTTGACACCGATTTGGTGGTATATCATCAATAAATCAGTGCCTGCATCCATGTGGTCATGCTGCAGTGGTGCAGTGGTTAGAGTGCAGTACTGCAGGCTATTTCTGCTGACCACCAGCTGCCAGCAGTTTGGCAGTTCAGATCTCACAGCTCAAGGTTGACTCAGCCTTCCATCCTTCTGAGATTAATAAAATGAGGACCCACATTGCTGGGGGAAATGTGCTGACTCTGTAAACCACTTAGAGAGGACTGTAATGCACTGTGAAGTAGTATATAGGTCTAAGTGCTGTTCCCATTGCTATTCTCTCCCTGGTCATCAGACACATTTGCTGTTTCCAGTTGTAAAGGGAAAGATTCTTCTAATCCTCATGACATCTATTCTTCAATATTCCATGCATTTCAAAATTTCTATGTTATGCTCTTCTGGAAAATCAGGGCCACCACATTTCTAGAGGTGTCCTTCCTTAAAATACATTCAGATAATTCAGTATTGGCTTCGTATGCCTTCCTTTCTTCCTTTAACACAGGAATGTCAAACTCACAAGTGTCACATGACACATCAGGACTTTCCCCCCCTTTGCTAAACCAGGTGTGGGTGTGGCCAGCACGTAATGCATCCAGGCCATGGGCTGGAATTTTGCAGTCCTGGCCTAACACTTGAAAGCACCCATTTTAAAGTGCTGCTACAGATGAGATATATCTATATGGTTGAATATTCAGGCATCTCAAGGATTACAATTTACTTCAGTTATTGTCATGAATAGAATGGCTTGATATAAATGCAACTGCATTTGGAAAGAGTTCAATCAGAACTTGACAAGAAAGAAACTTGCTTTCTGGATTAAAAGAGATTAGCTTCCAGTAGTTGGTACTGTTTCCCTTTACTTTACCAAAGCCATATTTTCCTGAACAATTTTCAGTTTTTTTTTCTCTCTGCATGAAAGCAGATTAACACATTTCTATAAATTCCCATATTTCATTCATTATTTATTAACCAACACTTCAGCTGAAAGGCATCCCAGTACAAGTTCACAGTTTAATGAAAACACACAAACAAAAAAACTAAATGTTTGCCAATCTTTAAAGTTTACTGACGAATATAATTGTATTCCCCGCCCCCCAACAAGTCATCCTGCCCAGTTTCAATATTGCTTCTGGTCATGATTCTTCTCTGTCTCGGTGCCCAGTTGTCACATTTTCTTGGGCTTTGTAATAAATCTTCTCTTTATATTCCTGCAGTTTGTTCTTTTTATCTTTGATTATTTTCTTTTAATCTATCTTTTTTTGGTATGCATTGTTTGATTATTATTGATTTTTTTTTTGATGCTCACATTCATCCATGTGTCTTCCATAAACACCTTTATTTAGATGAAGATCCACCCCCCTGTGTCTTGATTTCTCGCAGTATTGGTGCTGGGTTCAAAAAAGGAGAGATCTCTACAATAGTGAAAACACAGAATTGTGGCACAAGGACAGCTTCAGTGGTAATGGTGAGAGCAACATTGGTGGAACATACTTTCTGATGTCGTGTTGCCATTATTCCCAAGGCACCTATTGGACATTGCTAAAGGCCTACTTGTTTAAGATAAGGACTGGGAGAGTAGTGCAGCTGAAGAACTATTGAGGCACAGAATTAGAGTCTCAATTTCAGATGTTTGGCCTATCTGGCCATCTCTCCAAGGGATGGTTGGAGGCTTTTGGTGATTACAAGTTGTAGAAACATCATGCAACCTTGTGGTGCCTTGGGGAGTTCTGCGAGTTGACCAGTTGGACTCTTGTAAAGTTGCTGGAGAGAGTTGGGGGAGGGGAGAGAGAAGTGAGGAACTATGTTGCTAACCTAGGTATGCCCTGGGAGAAAACTTCAGAAGGTTGGTCATGCCTAGTCTAGATAGTATATTTGATAGTGATCCAATGTGAATCCAATGTGATGACAGGAGCACTGTCTAATCAAGATTCCCTGGCTTGTGAACTCCAAGATAGTGGATAAGTTGCTTTCTCATATAACCTCTGCTATCTTGACTCATGCCCTGCTGGCTCCTTTGGGGTTCAGGCATGAGTGTAACCAACTGAATGTGGGTGATTTTTAATGCTATTTTTTAAAGAGATGGGCTGCCAACAGCTTTGAAATGGGCTCCGCTATGTCTCTTTCCAAAAATATCCTCTCTGGATGCAATCATTCTTGACAGCTCTAGTCCAGTCTCCCATCTTCAGAAACCAACCAAAGAAAAATCTTTTGTTTTCTAAGAATTTGCCCTAAAATATGGATGCCATCAGGATTGATTGATTTATAGCTTACAAAATAATTAACATAAGTATAAATACAGGAAATGGGTACAAATAATTGGGGACAATAGGACAGGGACGGTAGGCACAATTATGCACTTAAGCACACCCCTTAAATACCTCTTAGGAAGTGGGTGAGGTCAATAATGATTAGTTTGAGGAAAAAGGAGTGTGGGTTTGGGGATGTAACAACAGAGACAGGTAGTGTGTTCCAGGCATTGACCACTCTGTTGCTGAAGCTGTATTTTCTGCAATCAAGTTTGGAGTGGTGTACATTAAGTTTATATCTTTTGTGTGCTCTTGTATTGTTGCAGCCGAAGGTGAAAAAGCCATTGATTGGTAGTACATTAAAGCAGATTATTTTATAAACTATGCTGAAGTCAAACCACAGGCGACGAAGTTCTAGGTTGTTGAACTTCAAAATCTCAAGTCTGGTGGTGTAGGGTATTCGAACAGGGTATAGTTGCGAACAGTGGAGTGTAGTACTCTTCTTGTGAAGTATTGCTGGGCATGCTCAATTATATTAATGTCTAATATACAGTATGGATTCCAGTCAGTTGAGCTATATTAAAGTATTGGTCTAGCAAAGGTTTTGTATGCCTTAGTTAGTAATTCAATATTACCAGAGGAGAAACCTCTTAAGATTAGATTTACAATTCTTGAAGCTTTTTTGGTAAAGCTGTTGCAGTGAGCTCTTGTGCTTAGGTCATTAGATATGAGTACTCCAAGGTCCTTGACAGAGTGAGGGTTGTCAATGAGGTCATGTCCCCCTAGATTGTATTTGGTGTACTGATTTTTTTTTTTTACCAATGTGTAGGACAGAGCATTTGTTGGTCGAGATTTGGAGTTGCCAATTGTTTGACCATTCAGACACAATCCAGATCACTTTGAAGGACAGTAGCATTATCAGTGGTGTTGAATAGTTTTATATCATCAGTGAAGAGGACACAGCTGCTTATAAGGTCATCGCAAAGTCATTTATATAGTGTATAAAGAGTGTGGGTTCTGGAACGCTACCTTGGGGAACACAGCTGTAAACTGGTTTAGGGTTTGATAGGGCATTTCCTACTTATACTATTTGTTGTCTATTTGACAGGAATGCAGTAATCCACTTATGAAGGGATCCAGAAATGCTGTAAGAGTTTAGTTTTAACAGTAGTTTGTTGTGTACCACTGAGTTGAAGGCTTTGCAGAAGTCTGTGTAAATTGCATCTATTGCTTTACCCTGGTCAAGTAGTGAAGTCCATATGTTTTTGCAGTTAGGAGTTGCACATTGCAGGACAATTTTTTTCTGAAACCAAATTGTTTTTTGGGGAGTAGGTTGTTTGACTCTAGGTGGAGGGTAATGCATTGGTTGATGATTGATTCCATGACTTTGCACATGATGCAACACAGTGAGATTGGTCTGCAGTTTTCAACCACCTCAAACAACAGGTTTTGCTGTTGCTATTACTGTTCCACATTTTAAAAGTTAAGTTGCTTTATTTTAAAAGCCACTCTGGATATTTCCCTTACTACGAATATTTTATGTTTATATGTAAACCCTTGTGAGTCAGACCACCGAAATTGGTGGCATACAAATGTAATATTTCAGTAAAAACTCAGAAGAAACTAAGGGAAGAATATATTGCTATCATTGTTCAAATAACTTGGGCATTTCTCTGCCTATTGTAATACCGGAAAGCTTAACTATATGTGATTATAACTTTTGCTATTATGTTGTCAATTTTTTGTTTCATTATAGAGAAAGAGATTAAGGCAGAATCAGAGCTGCAGGGACATAACAAAAAAAAATTTCCTATTTTTTTCCAAAGTTTGCTATAAAAGGTGAGGTTTTTTTTAAAAAAGTGCTTATCTATTTGAAATCCCCATAGCAAAACATTCTGTTCAAAATGATAATCCAAATCCTACTCTGAAATTTGGCAGGTTACATCCCTCTGAAGCATCTAATATGTTGGCATGTGTTATCCTATCTTTTTCAAATATAAATATTTTATTACTGATTATTGGTTTTCAATCTTGGGAATTATGAGGGGGAGGCAAAAAGTTCTTGTCTCTGGATTTAGGTTTAGATTTTGGCCTGATTCAAAAACTGACAGGCTGTCACTCAACCCAAGTTAAATCAGGCCACTTTGCAAAGTACAGATGAAGTTTAAGACTGAGACACATTCTGTGTTTAAACTTTCCATTGTTTTTGATCTTGGTGATTTTATTTCTTCTTTTAGTCTGCAATGTTTAGCATAGAAATAAAGGACACTTCTTGAAATAGGCACATGGTGTAAAAAAAATAAACAAAAACCATTTTGCCATTCTACTTATTCTTGTTTCTTAATCTTCCCAGTCCAACTGCCCTCATTTAAGTTTGCTGCTTGACTCACTAATTACATCCACAATGGATATCTCATGAACAACAATCTGAACAAAGTACTGCTGCCTATAGATCAGGAAGAGAACATTTATTGGCCTTATTTTCAATTATATTGAATATGTATTTATTTCATTTATCACTGTAAAACTTGGGTCTTTCAGAAATACGAATATGTTCAAGCCTCAAGATTGGCAACAGAGTCCATGGTTTAGCTCATCTATAGTTATTATTTGTTGTATGAGTGCCAAAAACACAATCTTTTTTATGTGTGTGGTAGTTCCATAATTATATACTTTTTCTCCCTCTGGAGCAACCAACCAAATCCTCTTCCCATATTTATTTGGATATTGAAAACATGTTTATTTTAAAAGAAATTTTAAGAATGTTCTCTGCTACTTTAGAGGAAAAATACTCTTCTGATATTCTATTTTAATGTACATTTACTATTATATTTATTTTATAGTTAAGACACTTTGATAACTGGCATTACGAAGGATATAATTTACTCTGGTAGAACATGTTGCAATAGAAAAAGTGTCTTCTCCTGCTTTCATTCCATTTCTATAGATAATGATATATTGGAATTATTATGGAAACTGAAACATAATGTTTATTATGTAGTAGCCATTCATCAGCAATAATGCAACATTCAGTATTGCATTACTGAATATTCCTTTCTTCTTCATCTCTTTTGAATATAAAGTGTTCCAACCTCAAGTCTTGTACAGAGCTCATAATTTAGGAGAAACTGGTTCTCGGCTTGTGAAAAAGCTAATAGACCAGCAAGCTCCACACTTTCTGGTCTTGTGGATCAGTGGGGGTGGGTGGGAGAGGAGATGGATCCAATGGTTC
The DNA here is from genome assembly GCA_004320025.1 of Laticauda laticaudata. Lineage (NCBI taxonomy): Eukaryota > Metazoa > Chordata > Lepidosauria > Squamata > Elapidae > Laticauda > Laticauda laticaudata. The sequence goes on along the minus strand of BHFT01071144.1, from coordinate 19,332 downwards.
AATGTGAGTAGTGGGCAAATGTGCATGCAGCTCCATTTGCAGGAGTGGTGGGCACGCACACCCACCACTTGCACAAATGGAGTTATGTGCACAAGTGAAGCTATTTGCATGTGCCCAGTCACCCGCTACTTCCATGGCCCAGTTCTGAATTGGCCACAGCCCAGTAGTGGGGCATGGTCCAGGGGTTGGGGAGCCTTGTAATAGACCAGGGGTTTCAAAGTAAAGGCCTGTGGGCCAGTTCCAGCCTGCAAGGTGGTTAAATCTGGCATACGGGGCTGGCCTGGAAATATCAAAGGACCAGCCTGCAGTGGCTCTGTCAGCCAAAAATGGGCTGTGTGGGGGCTCCCGCACCCTGTTTTGGCCAGCAGGGTGCTGCAGGATGCTCCCATCCCTGCTCCCACTCCCCACTGATCCACAGAGGACAACTACAGTGTTTATCCAGCCCTCAAAGAAATCCAGTTTGACACCCACCCTTATTAAATGGGTAAATGCTGAGAGACAGCCTGAGAATGACTTGACCTAGGCCTACATGAATTACTGTATGTTACAAGCCTTTATTTCAAAGGCCCAGTTCCACTCATACAAAAGCTACAACCTTTGGGAAAATTGATCTTAAGACCTGTTCCCATTGCACATAGGGATGCAAAGAGAATGTAAAACGTTAAAAAAAGCTTGCCATCTGTTAGAAAACGCTATGCATCCGTTGTGAACTCATTGCATACGTGTTTCATACGCTCTATCCATCGAACATCTGTCCACTGCAATTTCATCCGCGCAAGAAGTTTTGAACTGCACAAAACTTTGTGAACGGATGAACTTTCTGCCGCGTACGATGTACATCTGCAACATATACAGGCAACAAACGTTCTATGTCCATTATCACCATTAAACGTCCTCTTGTATCCTCTCTGCATCCTCTGGCCATACCCCTAAACTCACATCCGCTGCAGCTGAAAATGGAAAGAGGGAGGAAACAAATGGTAACGGAACATCTACCACAGCATAAGTAGCACGGAAATAGAAAGGATGTAAGCATATGCATCTTGTATATAAAGGATTAAAAATGGACAAAACGTTTGTATCTTGGATGTATCTCGTATATTTAGGATGTCTGGAGTATGTCTAAGGTATGTAGAAGGACACCTAGCGGACAACCGATATTTCCTATAAAAAGAGGGGGAGAAAATCATCTGGATCTCAGTATGAGTCCAGCAGCCATGATATACGAGCCTCTTCACCCTTGTCTTGTCTTCAACATCATCAATTGTTTCTCCACAATGGATGATGACACAGTCCGTATGATAGCTGCGCTCATATACTCACCAGAACCAAAACTGTTCAACTTTTATACAGAAGGAGAAGAAGGAGACGTCCAAGAGCTATGTGGGTCCGAGGATGGATCGTGGGAAGAATGGAGTTTTGGACTGTTTTGACCAGTTGATGGTGGAGCTGAGGCAATGAAACCTCGTGCATTCCATTACTTCATAGAGGATGCCACCAGCCATGTTTGACGAACTTGTAGAGGCGTCTGAGACCAGGTTGACCAAGCCTAGCACCAACTTCCATCCCAACCGTGGACCCTGGACTGAAGGTGGCACTGACTCTGCGGCACCTGGCCTCTGGAACCACATACAGAAACATGCAGTATGCGTGGAGGGTACCACACAACACATCAGCAAAGTGGTCAGAGAAGTGGTACAGGCCATCATCGAAGAATAAGTGGAGGAGCTCCTCAAGTGCCCCACCACTGAACAAGGCTGGAGAAACTTGCAGAAGAGTGGTATCAGAGGTGGAACTTTTCCCACACCGGTTGGAGCCCATAGATAGGAAGCACATGGCCTGCAAAGCTCCAGCCATCTCAAGGGTCCACTTATTACAACTACAAGGTTTCTTCAGTATCATCCTCTTTGCCATGGTTGATGCTGACTACAAGTTCATCTACATCGATGCTTCAGGCAACGGGTCAGCTTCAGATGGCCAGGTATAAACACCAGTGACCTCAAGGATGGGCTGGAACGCAACCTCATCATGGGTTTTCCAGGTCAGACCCCCTACCCATGAACACAAGATGTGCCCTACTTCATCATTGGTGATGATGCGTTCTCCCTCAGATCCTACCTCGTGAAGCCGTACACTCCAAGATACCTCACCCGTGAAGAGAGGATCTTCACTACAGGCTGTCCAGGGCAAGACGGGTGATGGAAAACGCCTTCGGCATCCTGGCGGTTCCAGATACTTCTCCCCACCATGCAGCATCCCCAGAGACTGTGAGGAGCATCGTGGAAGCTTGCTGCATCTTGCACAATCTCATGCGCTACCCGATACCAGTGTTGCAGAACAGACTTGTCGACCGTCAACAAGGGAATGGGGACATGGAGCCTGGTGAATGGAGGCAAGGATGTAACTGATAGACACTGTGGATGTACAAGGCCCCAACAGAGCTTCACATGAAGGGAAGGAAGCAGTGCAACCTACTGAGACACTGGTGAACCTCCCCAGCTGGAGCAGTGGAGTGGCAAGACAGCATGATAGATGATTAATGGATGCTTCCTTGAGGCTGTTGCATAACACTGATGAGATTGTGCCATGTATGTTGAGTAGTCCGACAATGAATAGGGCATTAATAAGAGACTTTGTTATTTTAAAATGTGTTGATCAATGAATAAATTGTTATTGATAATAAAGGTCCATATGTGTGGCAACTGGGATGGTGGACCATATAGTCCCACTATGCTTGCACTGTAGGTTTATCTTCCCATAACTATCCTTATCTATCCCACAAGACATGCAAAGGCTCAACCATTTTTTTCAAAGTTTTCAACACACTTATTGAGTAAAAAAAATGAACCAAGTGTCTTAAGCAAGGATAACGTTTATTAACTTTCTTAGGTGAACTTTATGACTTATTTAAATAAGAAAAATGAACCAAGTAATGTGTCTTAAGTGTCTTAAGCAAAGATAACCTTTATTAACTTTCTTAGGTAAACTTTATGATTTTATTAAATAAGCAAAATGAACCAAGTAAACTGTATTAAGTGTTGTTAAGAAAAGATAACCTTTACTAACTTTTTTCGGTAAACTTTATGACTTTATTAAAAAAGCAAAATGAACCAAGTAAAGTGTCTTTAAGCAAGATAAACTTAACAAGTAAACAACTCAGCCTCTTGACACTATTCTCAGTCACTTCTTAGTCATGTCCATGGCCTCAGCTGTTAAGCAGGCAGGGACTGTGGAGGTGGCTGTGGCTGTGGCTTGAGTGCTGGTCTGAAGGCACCAATTGGGGTGCTTGGCCGCGAGGGTACAAACGGGGATGGTGTGTTCAGGAAGCTATCTGAGAGCTGACTCAGTCCCATGAAGTTGAGAGGCCTTCATCAAGGACTTGAGATGTCAGGCCCAATACTGATGACAGATTGTCCGTTGAAGGGCTTGGCTTGTGGGTTGGAGGACAGGAGGAGTGTAGTGGGGCTGTCTGGTTGCCAGCTGGGTGAGGAGTGGCGTCTGTGGTGTGCGATGAACCGTGGGCCTGGACTGGGAACTTTGCTTCTGCTGTGGGACGTCCTGTCCGTCACGTAGCTTAGGTAGGTGAAGGGCTGTTGAAAGCCGTGGCAAGAGGCTGTGAACATTGCCTGTCATGGAGGAGCAGACCTGGACTGGGGTAGGAGCAGCTTCACGTGAGCGCTAAGAGGGTTGTGACGAAGTGGCAGTGGATCTTCTCTGCTTCATCACCTGGTACTGGGCTCGGGCAGGTCCCTCAGGGTCTGGCTCACGTAGGTAGATGAAGGGCCTTCGTCGGCTGAAGGATGGTATCTCGCTGTTGGACCAGCTGAGAGAGAAGTTCTGTGCTGGTCTTCATTGTTCCTGGCATTGTCCAACAGCACACTGTGGTACCTGGCCCTCCAGGGTCTGCTCTCTGCCTGCATCTGTGGAGCTAAGGTGGGGGTGGGGGTGAGTTGGCGCTCTGTGGCTGCTGCTGTCTTCCTCCACTTTGTGACAGCAGGGCGTCATCCTCCATGGGATCCTCCAAGTCTGCCGGCCATGGGGAGTGCAAGCTAGTCGGGGGGGTCTCTGGCATGGGGCTCTGAAGACACCTGCTGGACAGGGTAGCTGCTCCTGACTGGAAGAAGGACTGGCTGTCTGTGGGCTGTCTGAGGGAGAGGGTCTCAAGAGGGCTCCTCCTCGTGTGGCGGATCGTCTACCCTCCAGGAAACTGCACTTGGCCATGACGTAACATCTCCCGGTCAGTGAGGCTTGACAGTGGCCTGCCGGATCTTCTTGAGGTGGATGCTTGGCATTACCAAGGTTGTTGCATGTGTTACCACCATCCAAGGAGTCATCTGCATGTGTCACCTCAGGTCTCTGCTGCTTGTCTTCTCAAGCTTGCCTGCTTCTTCTTGGTGTCACGATACAGTCTGTGGCCTTTCTTTTCCAGAGGTACTAGTTCCCTCACCTCATCTCTCAGCTACTCATTTACATGCTTTCCTCAGTTTTCTTATCTCCTTAGAATTCAGGTGATAAGCTGTTCCTTCTCCTTTCTCCTTCTCTTTTGCCTGCTCCTCCGCTCTGGCAGGGTTTCAGCAGGGACCTTAGGGGCTTGAGGTCCTTAGTCACAGGGCCTATCAGGGGATTAGAGTCAGCAGGGCTGAGGGATTGCTGCTGTTCCAGACAGCTAGGGCTTTGAGGGCCTGGGCTGGCTCACACAGCAGCTAGCAGCAGCAGCTTTAGAGGTTAGTGCCAGGGGGTGGGAGCTGGTCTATGCTTCTGCTAGGGCTGGAAGAGTAGGCACAGGCTTCCTCTTCTTGCCCTGAACTGACGAACCATGGTGTCCTGCTAGATGTATGTGGCAGCAACGTCTTTCCCTTGTATGCGTGCTGCATCCTTTTATTTCCGTGGAGGCTGATGCAATTCATACTTCCCTGCATGCGCAGTGAATGCTTTTTGCATCCGATATACATCCGCTATGCATCCGTTTGGCTTCCTATAGGTGGCGTGATGCATCCGCTTCATCGCTATGCATCTGCCCTTCCGCTATGCATCCCGCTTTGAAATTCTCCCCTGGAACCCTTCAGAGGTGTCATCCGCTTCGATCCGCTTTCATCTGCTAGGCTTCCTATGAACATCCATTTAACATCCCCGCTACATACTAACCACGTCCGTTTCTTTTCCGTTCTTTTCCATTCTGTTTATGCAAATTTTCAACCACTTTTTGGAGCAGATGACAACGGATGAAGCCACCCCCGAAATTTTGCTCGTCCGCTGTGTCCTTTATGCATACGTTTTGTGTCCGTCGGCCAGTGGGACCGGGCCTTTAATGCTGAAATGCAGCACAATCTGGACCAGCTTCTTCATCCCCAGCAGAGATGTATGTAGGGCTACTGGAGCTTCATATAAAAGCCTCATTTATAGAACCTATACACAATTGAAGGCAATTTTGCATCCATCCCCACCTCGCTACTTTTGTTAAACTCCTACAGTAGGCATAGAGCTACTTTTATGAAATGTTCAGCAGCTAATTGCTATCTGCAGAGAGATTATATGTGTGCCTGCAGATTGCTGTCTGTAGTTTTGAATTGCACGTACTCAGAAGTATCCACATCATATCTTACCAAATACAAAGCATTCAGCAAAGAATATATATTTATTCTGATGTGCTCTGAGGACCATTATGGTTGAAAAATAATATGCAAATAATCCATGTATGTACTGTAATTTCTACAGTACATACAAACACACTTATAATTTGATCCTGAAAATATAGCAACAACAATTTTGTAATTTGGGGATTACCACTGCATTTTAGCCTCTCAGAAGTGTTGAACACATCAGAGTCAAATAAAATTATGGAGCTTGCTTCAGCCAGCAAGGAAAAAACAGAAATGATTCTTCCTTTACAGATGTAGTTAGATTCCTACAATATCAGTGCTTGGCAAAGATGGTTGTTGTTTTGTACACAGTTCATTCTGATCTCCTCAGAAAGCAATGGTACATTTATGCATTATTGGTCTATTTCTTTTGTGTTTTCACTGTTTTACTAAATCTTTGTAGAGCCTGAACTCTTTCTGATTTATAATGTCAAATTTAAAAAAACGAAACAATTCTTCAGAGGATAGCCAAAATAGATTCTACAATAACCTGTAATTTTAAAAATAGGAAAATGGCTGAATGGGTCAACAGAGCCAGTTTGTACTTATATTGGTTTGGTACATATAGCCATGCAATTGATAATTAAAAGTAAATTGTTTCTCAGTAATTTGTTGCCTTAAACTGTTTCCACAAAGTCTTTGTGAGGATATGGTTCTCATTTAAATGCAAACATACACGCACATACATGCATACATACTTACCAGTTGTTTATCTTCTCTTTGTTGCTAAGCAACTTGCATCATTTTATTCTTTTAAGTTTACTGTCTTTCCTCAGCCATATTCATTTTATAGCCATTTTCTACCCATTTTTAAAATAGAAGTTCAAAAGTGATGGTTGTTTTTCTTGTTTCATTTTTTAACATGTATTTTGATTCTTCTTATATTTTTACTCTTATCTAAATCCCTAGTATTTTCATAAGCTTATTGAATAATGATAGTGTCTTTTGATTCAGTCATGAAATATAAATTACTTGATTGTTTTACTATAAATGTTTTTCTTTTTGCTAATCATTACAGACAGGCTTTGTGTAAACAAACAATAACTTTTTAAAAAAAAATAAAAGGAATTCCACTTCCTTTTTTGGAAAATACTTGTGAGATAACCTAGCTATCTAAAGTCTGATGAAATTACCTTTGCCTGTCTGCTTTGAGCAAAAAAAATAAATGTTTTTATTTTATTTTATCCATGTAGAAATTCCTCCCCTCCCCCCCCCACCTTTATGCAAAAGCTATATTCTGCCTTGGAATTTTATTACAATAGTTCAGACTATGTCTTTTGACAATTTGCCTTGATGTTGTGGTTACTGCATAGCTCATATATAGCAAGGAAGCATCCATGCAGGTTCCATGGGCCAGTCTCTGATATTATATAGATACAGTTCATTAAAGAGATACAAATGATATTTTAATTTCTCTTCCTCCTCAATAGTTGTACAAAGCATTGAACAGTTAGGGTTTTTAAATTTATTTATTCATATCCTGCCTTTATTAGTTTTTACAAATAACTCATATCCAACAAGCTTCCTCCTCCTCCTTTTCCCACAACAACCACCCTATGAGGTGAGTTGGGCTGAGAGAGAGTTACTGGCCCAAGGTCATCCAGCTGGCTTTCATGGCTAAGACAGGTCTCCTTGTTTCTAGTCTGGTGCCTTAACCACTAGACCAAACTGCTGTTTGGTTTTCAAACAGCCTTGATGTTTAAAAAAATCTGTTCGCTCTTATCAGGCCAACAATGATTCTTTGGTTATCAGAAGATGGATATTAATTGCTAATTTCCTTCCTTCCTTCCTTCCATCCATTTATCCTTTCTTTCTTTCTTTCTTTCTTTCTTTCTTTCTTTCTTTCTTTCTTTCTTTCTTTCTTTCTTTCTTTCTTTCTTTCTTTCTTTCTTTCTTTCTTTCTTTCTTTCTTTCTTTCTCTGTGGTGATGACTTGTATCCATTCTTTCCACCAGAGCAATCCAAAATTCTGTTTCTTGTTAAGATGTGTAACTTTATCTTACAATGCTGCTTCTACTTCATATTTATACTTCAAATGAAAATTTATATTTTCTGCACTAGATGGTATTATAATGGAAAAGTCATGCTCTTTTTGGATCTAGCTGGAAATATTTTTGTGAGATCTTGAAATGCTTAAACCAATTGCCTCATTCTTTTTTAGTACTGCACCCCAGACCATTCAGGTTTTCCTAAGTTCCGTAGGAGACCTCTTAAATGCTGAGCATGTGGAAAAGCATTCTGTGGAAGAGCATGTGGAAAAGCATGTGGAAAAACACATTCATTCAAAACACCACAGGTCTCAGCAAAGAGCAAAAGAAGCCCGAAATGGCTAGCCTCTTCAATATCCAGACTAGAAAAGTATGTAACCTCTGTGGAAATCTGTAGTAGCTACTTACAAATCATTAGAACAGATCAAGCTCGGGGATAGATTTGTTAATGAGCCTATGATTCTATATTTACTTAAAAAATTAGAATGAATTGAAATAATTTAAATAAAAATGCAGTCTCTCTAATGGTACTGTAGATAACGGCAATAGGATGACTTATATAGGATGACTTGCATCCGGGAAGCTTCAAGACCCTTATTTACCATTCCAATGATTGTCCCAAAGTTTGTTCAGAGGCAACTGGACTTTGTTTTTCCTGGAAGATGTTTCATTTTTCATGCAAGAAACTTTTTGGATAAGAAATGAAATGTCTCCAAGAAAAAACAACGTCCAGTTGCCTTTTGAAAAAGCACATTTGGGACAACCATGACCTGGATGACTGAGAATCTCCATAGATAATTCCAATGATTCTTGATGTTAAACCAAAAATTAAGAGAATTAATATAGCAAACTCTTATAGGGCTGCCTGTTTCTTGTCTTACAATTTCCTGTAGACAGCGCTGCAAAATAATATAAGTAGTATTCAAGGTAATTAATGTAAATTACATTATTTTCTTCCGTTTATGCCATTTGCAGATTGCAATCACACAAACGACAGAAATGGATTGAAATGGTGTAAATTATGTCATTCATGGATTTAATGGACATTTTGGCTTAACCCCTCCCAAATAAATTGTTCCCCAGAGAGTGTCTCATATGGATAAAACATACCTTCAGATTATTTAAGAAGGACTGAATATCTATTATTTAAGAAGGACTGAATATCAATATCTATTGAGCTAGATAAACAACCTAGCAAAGATGTTATTTTCTTTGCTTCATGACTTACATTGGCTCAAAGCAGCTTTGAGTTCCTCAAGAAAAAATGTGATGGAACTCTAAGAAAAAAACTTTTTTGTGGTCTAGTAATTATTTACTTCAATTTCCTGCTTTTACTGAATTATTATTTTATTAAATTATTATTTGCTTCCATTCCCTAGCTGAAACTATTATTGAGCCAAATGTTTCAGCTTTTTCAACATAAATAATTTGCAATTGTGTCTTTTCAACTTTCTCCTCAGCTTTTGCATAATTTCAGTTTTTTCTAGAGGATATTTGAATGAAAGGCGTTTATGTTTTATCATCCATAGCACTGAGTTGCATCATGATTCTGATCTGATATTCTTTCTATTATTTTAATGTTTTGAAAGAATAATGCATTTATTCCCCTGCTCCTTCTGCTTGTTGTCTGTTAGTTCATTGCTTTCTTCCTTCTAAATATGGACCAACACATTTTCATCCAACTTTAAGAAAAGAAAGATATCTCAGAAAAAAAAACCATGCTCCTCTGAGGCTTTTTCACTGTATTTATCTCTGCCTCCCACTTCACAAATAACAGGGAGAATTCTGGGAATCTAATTTTTTGTCTGCTTAGAATCTTATATTATCTAGAAACATCCTTGGGAGAGTTTGTTGATGGTCTTCTGAAAATAAAGTGTTTCATTATGTCATTCTTTTTTGTACATAAATATCAAGCGATGTAACATCCATGCTAAATGTAGCATCCATCGCAATGAATATTTGAAACATTCATGCTCAATACTTGTTGAGCAATTCATGTATTTTGGGCAATCCATGTATTTTTAGCTTATCTTTTTTTTAAGAGTCAACTGCATCATTCTAACTATCCTTTCCTTTCCAAAGTTATTTTGTTTTGATTTGTTTTTAAGTTGAAATTTAGGTTAATCAGGTCAGTAACTTCTGGGCATTTTCTTCTGATAACTTAAAGATGATTTCCATGTAATTCTGTTCATTTATGGCTTTGTTTTTTAAAATTACTTTTATGAACAACTTTCAACAATTTGGGGACTTGGAACATAAACAGACATCTGAGACAGGTTTTGTTGTTGCTGTCATTGTCCCAAAACATAGCTTTCACGGTAGAAGAAGATTACAGTGCAGCATTCCCCAATTTTGTATCTCCAGATGTGTGGGGGATATAACTCCCATAATTCTAAAAGCAAGAGTGAAAAAAATATGGCACAATAAGAGCCCATTAAAATTTGTCTGCTTCTTGCCTAAAGCCCTTAAATGAAAGAACTGTTTGAATTCCTTTGGGAGACACTGCTGTGAAGAAAGCTATACTGATATTACTGATATTTTCATCCTGCAGAATATACATAGAAATGTAATATTTATTTTTAGCAATTTTTTTCTGTCTCTTGACTCAACCCTTTTTTAATGGTGCCAGTTACAATATCTAGCAAATAGTAGCCAACAAACACATAAAATGTTTTTTTTACACCAGAAAACAACTATAAATACAGATAATTTGCATTTTCAGTTTTCATAATACAGGTAGTCCTCGATTTTCAACAGTACATTTAGTGACTGTTCAAAGTTACAATGGTACTGAAACAAGTGATCTATGACTTATGACCATTGTTCATGTGATCAAATTTTGAACGCTTAGCAACTAACTCATATTTATAATGATTGCCGTGTACCAGATTCATGTGATTCTCTTTTTGCAACCTTCTGACAAGCAAAATCAATGAGGAAGCCAGATTCACTTAAGAATCATGTTAATAGCTTAACAACTGTTGTGATTCACTTAACAACTGTGGCAAGAAATGTTAGAAAATGGAACAAAATTCACTTAACAAATGTTTTGCTCAGGAACAGAAATTTTAGGCTCAGTTGTGGTTGTAAGTTGAGGACGACTACCCATGAATGTTGTTCTATTTCTTCCTTTATCTTCCTATCCAAGCTCCATCAATATATATGCAGCATACAGGTTGATTAAATAAGATTCATCATGTTCTGTCCAGATTGTACCTTCTGGCAAATGGTTTCCTGTGTACAGATTGTACACAAGCACAGGGAAAGGTTCTGGGATTCCCATTTTTCTAAGGACATTTCATAGCATAATATAGTCTACACAATTGAAGATATTTTCTACAATTATTGAAGCCCATATTTACTTCTTGGTACTATTTGGCTTTCACAATTATTCATCATGAATCAGCAACAATGTTTCTTGTTCTTCAGCTCTTTCTAAAACCTGCTTAAACATCTGGAATTTTAGAAGGATGGCTCTAATCCATGTAAGATGATCTTAAATATTATTTTGGTAGAAATTTAAATTAAAATGAGATTTGTGCATTTTGTTAAATCTTCTTACTTTATACTGGTATGTAGACTGAACTTGCCCACTGATTTAATCACAGTGTCACACTTGCTGGAAGAGTTTAGTTGGAATCTCTATTGATTCTTTTTTAGATATGATCATTTGCTATATTGCTGTATGGATTACATCAATTCACGTAGACTTCCAGTTTAGTAATGACTGGGGGAGTTGATCTAATCATCTTCTATACTAGATGTTCTTGTAAATAAAAAAGCCCTTTGTTGTTTAACTTTGTGAATGCAAATTTAGTTTATGTGCATGTGTGTGTGTGTGTGTGTGTGTGTGTGTGTGTCACACATGNTGTGCATGTGTGTGTGTGTGTGTGTGTGTGTGTGTGTGTGTGTGTGTGTGTCACACATGCATGAATAAACTGATGCATATAAACTGGAATGCATGTAGCATATATACCCAGGAGAATTTGTCCGCATAGAGAAAAGCAATTCCTCATTGGTTCTTTAATACAGAAAGTTGGGAAAACCCAGAAGCAAAGGAATTGTCCAATGGGAACCACTGGCAGCCTGCTATATGTCTACTCTAGATTTAATACTTTTCAAGGCACTCCCCAAGTCTTTCAATCTAGACAAGATTTTCTCAAACTTGCTTACAGTCAAGTAAACCTGAACACAGGATGATAGAACATAGAATACTAGAGCTGGAAGCGACCTTGGAGGTTTAATAGTTCAACCCCGTGCTTGAGCAAGAGTTCCTAATACCTTTTCAGACAAATGGTATCTAGTCTCTTAAAAGTCTCCAATGTTGGAGTATCCACAACTTTGAAAGCAAGCCATTCCACTGGTTGATTGTTCTCAGTGTCAGGAAATTCCTCCTTAATTTTAGGTTACTTCTTTCTTTGTTTAGTTTCCATCCATTGTTTCTTGTCTTGTCTGCAAATAGCTCCTTAGCTCCCTTAAATCAATAGTTGCAGCAGAGTCCAAAAGTGCTCAGTTTTAGTTAAATTGTGCTCTGCCTCTTTAATTGTGCAACTTTTGCTACTGTGAAGTGGAAAGTTAAAAAAATTATAATTGTTCTCTATGCATTAATGGAAATGTTTGCCCTATGAAAGGAAGTTAATAAGTATTATTTCCTTTGGCACTCATTTATGACTTTAATCATGGTGGTTGAATTTTGGTATCACTGCAACTGTAATATAACCCTTCAAGCAACTGATTATAATTAAGCTAATTTCAGCCTTTCCAAAAAAGAAAAAAAAACTTTACCCAAATTCCAGTTCCCTTCCAGCTCTTTCTTTTTTCAACTTGTGCATTTTCTGTAGACGACACTTGATATAATTAAGAAATGGGTTCATTCCAATGCAGTTGGTGCGAGCAAAGCTAGGCAAAAGAAGGGAGAGATAAAGGCAGAAGATTCTAACTCAGCCATGGAGATTTGAATTAAGTTTTTAATTTACTTTTATTTCCTCCCAGTTTAAGTAAGGCAACAATATATTAATGTTAACTTGTATTAGCCCAGTAAAATTATTATAATTTAATTGAGGTTGGAAATATGTGTGCACCTTGATCTTGTACACATGAAATAACCATTAAATACAAATTCAGTGGGAATAGCATTTAGGCAGAAGTACGGAATGTTGTTGATGATGATGTACCATGTTTTCCCGAAAATAAGACCCTGTCTTATACTTTTTTTGCTACCAAAAAAAGGCACCAGGTCTTATTTTTGAGGGATGTCATCCACTGACTAACCTCACTGGCATGCATCACCCCTGGCCTCCTTTACACTGTCAGAGGCCTTCAGGAACCTCTTCTGTGGCTGGAAAGGCTTTCCTAAAGGCCTCTGCAGCCGATAACAGATCTCCAAATTGATTTGGAGCTTCATTATTGGCTACAGAGGTCTTCAGGAAAGCTTTGCTGGCTGTAGAAGAAATGGGCCGGCAAGGCAGGTATCAGGTTGTGCGAAGCCTGGCTACAACTATCCAAAGGTAACCTGTAGGGCAGCTCCATCCCAGCATCTCCACTCTAGCTTAATTTTTACCCATCCAATTTTTACTATTTTTAAACGATGTTTTTGATTTGAATGTGGCAGCCTCTTTATATTATTTTGGGTTTTTTTTTCCACCACTTCCTTTTTATTCCAATATTTTAACAATAAGCATCTTGGTTTAAAAAAGGTTGTACAATAAAAAAAGAAGAAAAATAAATAAGGCGATGGATGTCTTTTCTTTTTTTAAATCAGTTGTGAAAGTGTTCACATTTTGAGTGAACTGAGAGATTTGAACAGATTGTTGTCCACTGATTTTTGAATGATATGCCGGAGCAATAATTTGACAAGATAGGATGAACAGAAAACATAGCTTTGAAAACCTTACTTAATATGTATAAAAAGAAGGATAAATAGGTATCAATCTATTTACCTATTTATCTCTCTTTTTATACATTTTAACTCAAGCTTCCTAACAATTAACAATTCTGTTTATGATCTAGATAGATTACAGAGATAGATAGATAGATAGATAGATAGATAGATAGATAGATAGATAGATAGATAGATAGATAGATAGATAGATGGATGGATGGAATGTCCAAGTATGAAAAATGTAAAATGTAACAAGTTTTTTGCCTTCATAAATAGTTCTATTTGAGTCATTCTCTTAACAGATCTTAGTTCTGAAGTTATTTTTTCCATTGAGAGTAATAAAGATAGAGAATGACAATAAAATGAGCAAGGAGCAAATGCAACCAGATTTCTGAGTCAAGACTAATAGCCATGCTTACTGTTTTGAATTGAATCAGGTGCAACCCAGATGGCAATCTATTCCTATTATGACACGTAAAAAAAAATAAGGGTGCAGATAATGTCATGTGAGTTTGACAAATCCTAATTCTTGGAAAGAGATATTTAAACAACTCCTTGGATGGCTCATTATCCTTGTCATCTACTTCTAACCCACTCTGAAGACTCCTGGCTTCCCAAAGAAGCAGGCAATCCTTGTGACAAATGCCCATTTGACAAAGAACATGGATACTATAATTAGAAGGCTTCACTATTTCTTTGCAGTACTTGACCATTGCAGCATAGAGATAAACTAATTTTATTTATTTTTATTTATTTATTTTTGTCAATTGCTCACAAAATAATAGGTATAAGTAAAAACATAGTTATGAATACATGGATATATATAAGAACAATAAAAAAATAAAAATAAAAGAAACAATAGGACAGGGATGGTAGGGGTTGATAATAATTCCCGTTAGAAGAATGAGTGCACACAGGGAAATGTAATGAGAGTGGTATTAAATAACACACGGCCAGCACACAGATACACTGAACAGTAAAATGTAGGTTTTACTTCCAGTAAATGGTTAAGCAAAGTCCAACAAGCAGTCCAAGTCACACATGGTTAAAGCAGTCAGTTTTCAGCCCAGGGATAATCCAAAATCATAAATAGTATCATAAATAGTTCAGTAAATAGACTCACATCAAATCCAAGAAGAATGATGATCAGCAACAGTCAATAGGGAAAAATGCAGGAACCAAAAACAGCGAACATCAGAACATCGACCAACTAGCAACTATCAACAACAGGACAACTCAGGTTTCTGGCTCCATCTTATGGCCATTTGAAGAACCACACCCAATTGCAATTTTAGCATTCCCTTAAAGAGACAGTATTAAATGTCTACTATCTTGGTTTATATATTTCCAACCCAACTGTTAAGTGACTTACATTCCTAACAGTAGGCACGTTGGTGCACTTATGCACGTCCTCTACAGACCTCTTAGGAAAGGGGTGAGGTCAATAGTAGACAGTCTAAGGTTAAAGTTTTTGAGGTTTGGGGAAGAAACCACAGAGTCAGGTAGAGTATTCCAGACATTGACCACTCTGTTGCTGAAGACAGCAGCAGAGACCGAACCAGTTCTCTCTGCCACTCTGCTGTTGGGACCACCCACCTGCCCAAGTTCCCATACTCACCTTTATCCTCTGAATTTGAAGCACACAGAAGAGTGCCGCATGGCAGCTGCTGAAGCAACCGGGATCGTGCAGGTTTGCAGGATGTGAGTTAGAACACCTCTGCACCTGCACAAAGTGCACATTTGGCATGCACGTGCACACAAAGTGTGTGCACATGTGCAAAGCGCGCCCACCAAGCCACACCCATTGAACTGGTGGTAAAAATATTTGAATCCCACCACTGCCCTGGGAATATAAAGTTAGTCATTAGAACAGACAATATTCATCTGAATACATCTTGCACAGGAAGACATCAGCTCTCAAAAGAGCAAATAGCTTTCGGATTGATTTTTGGCACCCCAGATGAATTCTTAAGATACAGCTTTCAGACTCTGAAACTCCGCTTCTAACTAGTAAATTAACACCCATTACGCATCCGTAAGCTGAACGCCTGCAATTCTTTGTGAAGGTATCTTTGACCTGTCAAATACAATATCTTTTCTGTGATGATGATTAGGTAGGAAACGTATTGTCCAGGTGGTGGGTTTCTATGCATTTTAAAAAAGAGCATGCAAGTGAAAGAGAGAGAGAGAGAGAGAGAGAAAGATAAAGCAAATCACTAATCTACTGCTGCTATTGTGGTCTAATCACTGGTTTTTGCCAGTAAATGGCATGGTTCCCTGTAAGTGGCTGCCACGTTGGGATTCTTTCTTTCTTTGTCTGTTATCATAAAGCCTAATTGTTCTCATGTACTGACAATAATAAGGACCCTATAGATTCCAGCACCGAGGTTGAGTAGATCAGAATTCTATCTGTAATGACATGATTTTTTTTTGACAGGTGCCTTCTGACACCGTGCCCAGAATTAACAGGAGAAAGTTACATGAAATTTAAGCAGACTTGCCTTTTTTGGATAACTGTTTTTTTCTATGTTGTACAGTTATTTCTTATGTTGTACAGAATGTGATATCTTTGTCACCACTTATCCTTCAGAATTTTTTTCCCTGGGATCATAATGCCACTGAATTTAATTCTACAGCTGTGTTTCAAACACACACACAAACACACACACACACACACACACTACATTCACATCTTTAATACATGTGGATTTGGAAATGTGGACTTCAAACGTGTAAAATAGCAAAACCTGAAGCTCAGAATAAATTTGGCTCCCATGGATAACCAGACATTGGCAAAAAAAAAAAAAAAGNTTGGAAAAAAAAAAAAAAAGTAAGAGAAATGTTGAAAACATACAGACATATCTGATTGCTTAAGACAGGGGTTTCAAACTCAAGGCCTGGGAGCCAGATCTGGCCTGCAGGGTCCTAGATTTGGCCCACAGTGCTGTCCTGGAAACAGTGAAGGATCAGCCTGCAGTGCCTCTGCTAGTGAAAATGGTGCTAAGGAGGACTACTACATTTTCACTGGCAGATGATTCCAGGAGGCCATTGCAGCTGAAAACAGAGCTTGGGAGCCCATTTTTGCTGGCAAAGTGCTCGGGCCACCACAGGTGCCCCCATCATGGGTGACATTGTGCTATCCATGACCACTCTGGCCCCCTGAGGTTAAACACAACCCTGATGCGGCCCTCAATGAAATCAAGTTTGACACCCCTGGCTTAAGCCATACAAGTGATTTTTTAAAAAGTAATGAAAGTAATGAAATGAAGTAATGAAAGAAATGAAATGAAAGTAAAGTAATGAAAGATAGAGAATTTTTTTTCTCATTTAGAAAATTATGAGTCAAAGAACTCAGAAATGGGAAACAGCCATGAGAAATGCTACACTGCTTTTCCAGTCATGGGCGCAATCAGTGGGAAAAGGTTAGATTAGATCAGAGGTGGGAACTATAGCCCCTTTATGACTTGTGGACTTCAACTCCCAGAATTCCTTGGCTGGTTCAGGAATTCTGGGAGCTGAAGTCCACAAGTAATAAAAGGGCTATCTTTTGTAATTCCTTGCTTAGGTAAACAATACCTGCTTTGTAACTGGTTTGGCTGATTCAGAAATTCTGGATGCTGAAGGACCCCTGGACATCTTCTGAATCATAAAGTGATTTATGACCATTTTTCCATGTTCCTGTTATCAACTGACTTTTTAAAAGCTGATATCATCAAAGCAAATTTGCAGTCTCTGGTGCCATCTTGACTTGCAGAAATGCTGTTAGAGGCCAACAGAATTCCTTTGGCTCAAGAAAGAATACCCTGGGAGCTTCTGCAGCTTCTGTAAATGGGTGTTGTGAGTGGCTGTGCTCACCATAGCAACCGATTTGTACGTATGCCTTTGGCTTACTTTCAAGAACCCAAGTAGGATCACAGTCCTCAAATATGGCTTCCCCGGCTTCAGCTGGCATGAGTAATCCTAAAATCACAAGTAATCCTAAAATCTTCAAGATTTTAGATGTTTAGAAATACGTGTTGATGACACCCCATTGAAGGCAAAATCAAAATGTAAAAAAAAATTCTTCTCCAAAATTCTTCTTTGTAATTTATGATAATCTTGGCACCCAAAAGCACAGTGCCTTAACATGCAACAAAGGACCACTCTCATCTTGCATTGTATTTGGATTACCTGATCTTTTCGTGTTTCCTTTTAAAAAGCTGTGTGTGTTGGAGGTGGTATTTTACCCTAGCTTAAAAAAAGTTGTCACTTTGGTGGAAGGGGAAAAATATTTAATATTCAGATGTTCCACTGACACATCTGAAACATCATATAAAACAGTCCCAAACAGGCAGGTGAAATGAAGGTTAAACATCACATCATAAAACCAGGGGAAGGTTTTCTGAAGGTTTTCATTCTAGGGTAAAGGTAAAGGTTCCCCTCGCACATATGTGCTAGTTGTTTTCGGCATGACTAAACACCAAAAGTGCACAAAACACCATTACCTTGCCACCAAAGTGGTCCCTCTTTTTCAATTTGCATTTTTACATGCTTTCGAACTGCTAGGTTGGCAGAAGCTGGGGCAAGTAACAGGAGCTCACTCCATTACATGGTGCTAGGAATTCGCAGTGGCTCAGTGGCTGAGATGCTGAGCTTGTTGATCAGAAAGGTTGGCAGTTCAGTGGTTCAAAGGTTTTCATTCTATCTTCAGGTATTTCTGAGTGTCCACAAAGAGGGTCTAGGCCTAGCTTAGTGTCCACCTAGGAGCTGTTCTGCAGGATTAGTGCTGCCAGAGAAAAACATCTCCTTACTTTGGTTCCTCCAAACTTCCTAAAAATGAGTTACTTTCCATTTGTTTTAATTGGTCAGCCTAGTTGTGCCAGTAACCTCACTGTACATTACTGTGCATGCATCATTACAGTACAGCTGAACATTAATTTAAAATGGTATTCTATTGGTGCCTCCATGAGAGAATAACTTTTTTCATCATTTTCATCTGTTCTAAAAGAAATGTATATCAAAAGTTTTAAGACTTTGCTAGGAATTGTTATAATGTTTGAGGGTTAACTTTGTAGTAAATCCACCGAACCGTTTTCAATTTCCACTTGAGATGAATAATTTACAATGCAAACACATTCAAAACAAATTTATTTATTCAGCAACTGCTAAAAGCTAGAGGCAACTTACACTCTGAATGTAAGGCTGTCCATTGTATGTAAGGGGGTGGGTGAATGTGGGATAAACTTGCATAAATAGGATCTCAAAAAATCATGCAGTAAAATATAAGGACACTGACAGTGTAATAAAGTCATTATCCTCAAAATATTTTCTGCAATAGTTCTTTCAAAGTAAAGTTGTAGAGTTCAAAGGTCACATATGATTACTATTATTTCAAAATAGGCAGAAAACTATAGATAGAAAAGTTGCTCTTGACATTTATGAATCCTATCAAATTATGCAGATTTTGTTGTTCAAGAAAAGGAGGTTACCTAGTTTGGTGCTTTGCAGTGTACACAATAAACCAAAATTATATGATACTGTTGCCATGCAGCATGAAAGAAATTTGCAAGGTTGATGGGATATACAGGCAATCCTTGACTTACAACAATTCATTTAGTGACCGTTCAAACTTACAACGGCACTGAAAAAAGAGATTTATGACTATTTTCTCCACTTAAGACTGTTGCAGCATCCCCATGGTCATGTGATTTACATTTGAATGGTTGACAAGTGATTCATACTTATGATGGTTGCAGTGTCCCAGGGTCATGTTATTACCTTTTGCAAACTTCTGACAACCAAAATCAATAGAGAAGCCAGATTCACCTTGCTACTAACTTAAGGCT
>BHFT01071143.1:5801-33477 GCA_004320025.1 Laticauda laticaudata | reverse complement strand
GTTTCACCTTTTAAGTTGCATTACTGAAATAAATGAACTTTTGCATGATATTCTAATTTTTCGAGTTTCACCTGTACATCAAGCGTTATTTGGAGTAACCATGTTTTTGAAAAAAAAAATATGGCAGAAATGCATCGATTTCTTGTCATAGGGTTACTGCTCTCTGCAACTGGTATTTCTAAAAGGCAAAATTTTATAATCCATTTAGCTTAAGAAATAAACATGTAACTTGTTCTTTGCTTACCAATGGACGGTTGATGTTCTTCCTATGGATTATGTATTAGATACCTGTCTTTTTGTATTTCAAAGTTATTCTTTCATTCTGCTTTTTCTAGAATAAATAAAACCCATCTCTTACCATTAATTTACTTTTATTCCTTCTGAAGCTAATCATGAAATGACAGCTATTCTCCTTCTAAAAGCTGATCCAGCAATCTTTTTATTAAATTACATGGATAATCTTGTTGAAACTAGACAGATAAAACCTACAGTCATCCTAAAAATTAAACATGCATTTAACCTTGGCTCAAATGCCTCAAATGCCTTTGCAGAGTTGATAGCCATAATTAATGCAAATATTTCTATTATATTTAGCTGCCTTTTTGGTTTGTTTATTTCTGAGACTGTTTGGAATAGTATGCTGAATTATTTTAGTAAAAACCAAGATGAATGGTTAACAGTATACATAACTTAAATAAAAAATTCACCATCGTGTGAATAATATAATAATATAGAATTGATTATATATGTTTAATTTAAACAAGTAGAAATAGCAACTGAGAAATACCCTGAAGAGGGCATTATAATATATTCACCTATTTCAGTAGCTTCTTTAACCCTTGAATATGCTACCTGTTTTGAAATAGGTACTTTTCGCTCCATTCCTTAAGAAACCACCACTGGATCCAGTAGAACTGATAAGTTTTTGCCCAGTTTTTATCTTTCCCTTTTGAAAAAAGGTAGTTTGCAGCACCAAGAAATTCTGGAGGAAGCAGATTATTTAACAGAGATGGCTGGTTAAGGAGTGTGAAATTAAATAAATAAATAAATAAAATTTGGCCCATTTTCATTTGGTTTTTAGTATTGAATCAGCATTTGTTGTTGCACTTATGAATGACCTTTGACAGGCATAGGATGGGGGTAATGGACCTATCCTGGCTCTCCTTGATATGTCAGTGATCTTCAGTATCATCAATTATTATATCCTTCTGGATCAGCTCGAGGAGTTGGGAGTGGGAATCATGGTGTTATGGTAATCTCCTCACCCAAAGCCAATTATACTTGGTTGGTGAGCCGGAGACCCCGTTGCAAGGTTCACTGGGACTCTCCTCTCCTCATTCCTTAAAAAAAAATCTATATGAAGCCACTGAGCAAGGTAACCTATCAACATGGGGCAAGGTCAATGTGCTAATGATAGCCAATTTTAAATTAGTGCCCAGAGCCAATCAAATGATGCTATCATTCTGGTGTCTGGAGGTTTGCAGATCTGGATGGGGAGGAACAGGTCTCAGCTCATAAGGTGGAGTAGCTACGATTATTAAAGTCACCAAGATCCAGTGATTTCTCATTTTGTCTCTGAATGAGGCACTACTGCTCAAGCCAGTCAATACACAAATTAAGAGTCAGAACTCACAGCATTTCCTAAAAGAGCAATGCAACTATGGCTATGAGTGCCTTAATATTGGTTCATCTTGAATGCCAATTGTGCTTATTCCTGGGCCAGGAGATCATAAGCCACAATATTTGCAAGACTATATGTCTTCAATCATATATAGTGACCCTGATATAGCATCCTTGACATACTTCAGGTCCCTCCCATTAGAAAATATTATTTCATGGGACCTAGGAGTTGTGTCTTCTGTCACATTGCCTGCCCCATGGAACAGCATCCTCCCAGAGATTAGGATTGACCTAACCCTCTGGCCTTTTGTAAGGCATTGAAGACCTGAACATACCTTTAGGCACTTGGGCCAAGAACCAATTCTATTTGTGAATTAGTTTGTTTTAATCTGTATGAACTATTTTGGGCCTGGGCATCACATCATATTTATGATTACGATGATTGGGGATTTCATACTGGTTTTATTGGTTAATGTTTAATTGTTTAATCTTCTATGCACTACTCAGTAATTAGAATGATATCGATGGCTGCATTGTTGAGTAATGCCTGCAAGCAAGAACTAGTGGAATCACAAAATAGAAATAGTCGTGAAATAGCAATAAAAAATGAAGAACTAAAGTGATCTGTAACATTAGAATACAAACAGATAAGCACCTGCCATAAAATATCCCAGATGTAATAACTATTGATAAGAAAGTCTGGATAGTGGCAGTTCCTGGAGACAGCAGAAGAGAAGAGGAAATCAGAGAAAATCACAAAATACAAAGACCTGCAAATAGAAGTAGAACTGCTGTGGCAAAAGCAAGTGAAGATAATACCAACAGTAATAAGTGTCTTGTGTGAAATTCCAAAATATCTGCCGCACCACCAAAACACCATTGCCATTGACAAAATCACAATTATTCAATAACAAAAGGAAATTTTACTTAGAATAGTTTGCATTCTGCAATTGTATTCACAACATCTACCTATTCCAGATCCTTGGGAAGGGTGGATAAACATGTCAAATCCAGTTTAAACAGGCGAATGACCCTGTGACAAGCATAATAATGAAGCATATTAAAGTGCAATAGACACTTTTGCTCTATTAATTCAATTTTGTATGCTTTGGTATTATTAATAACACATCTTTTTGGCCTTTGCAGAATTTCTATGCATTTGTCTTTTTTTGCAGAACCTGCAAACATTTGCTCATAGAAGGTAAATAAGGAATAGTTTTATAACCCCAAGGACATCCTAGAAAGAGAAAGTCAATTACTTGGATATGATGTTTTAGGGGACACTTTCTTAAACTGTTTCTCTGAAACAAATAGGAACTGGCATTTGCTTTTCCCTTTGAAGATATAAGTGCTCTTTCTGAATGGAAATCTAATGTGTGTGTGAGAGAGAGGGAGGGAGGGAGGGAGGGAACAGGAGAGAGAGAGAAGGAGGAGAGGGAGAAAGGGACCCTCAAATCAAAGTTGACTCCTGGCAACTATCTAGATTAAAGTTTTCTTGGCAACGTTCTCAGAAGTGGTTTGCTTTGCCTTCCTCTTAAAGCTGAGACAGAGTGATTGGCCCAAAATCTCCTAACTGGCTTTGTTCCTTAGGCAAAAATGAATTGTTCTTTTTGCAAAACATAAAAAGGAAAAACTATACTTATATGCTCTTTAACAAATACTTATATTCTACTTCCCTACCCGATCCCTAGGTAAGGGAATGTTATGTCCTGTTTTCTGGAAGTTATAAATATCAGGATGAAATTAGCATCCATCAGTCACTATTCCAGCTGAACCATTTAAGCTGAACACTATTGGACTGGGAGCTATATACATTCAGATTTCTCTGTTGTAAAATGGACAATTCATTTTTGAAACATTCAAATTAGAAATGTACAGTTAACAAAAAAAGTTTCATTTTTCAAAAAGTATATTCAAGATTACTAACATTATTTTGATGGTCAGAAACAGAATTATGTTCTTGAGATGTACTTTAGGTTCCAGTTAGGAATTGTTATGGAACAGATCTCTTTTTCGATGTTACCAGACATTTTGAATTTCCTAACTTCATAGTTACTGTCTTGTACTAAATGACACAACTATCATAGTCCTGAGAGAAAGTAATGAAAAAAATAACAAGGATAAAAAAACTTTTTTTACTGTGTTTCCAGATACCATTTTAAAGTAGTCATACTTTGGTATTTGACTGCTTTGAAACTGGTCAAATTTGGTACTCAATGCATTTTGACAAGAAAATTTTGTCCCGGTACTCATCATTTGTTTGATACTCGACACACAAGCTAGAACATGTCAGTGTCAGATGCCTCATGATTTACTGTAGTTTCCAGCCACAACAAAGGGTCACAGGTGAAGTATGCAGTAGTTCTTGCCCTGTAAACATTCCCTTGTGGTCTTACCTTAGCTTCTGTGATCATTTTGCACATTTTTATGCTTTTTTAAAAGTATTTTTTTGTTTTATTTAATCTAAATATTTATTAATTTTTAGGTTTATTTCTCATGTGATGATATATATTTTATATTTTTGCCTTAAAAATGTGCATTGTCCTTGGTTTGGGACGCATTACATTTACTTACGTGATTCCTTATAGGAAAATTTTGTTTGGTACTCAGTCTTTTGGATACTCGCTATGCCTCCTGGAATCAATTAACAAGTTCCAAGGTACTACTCCATAAGTACTGGCAGTTTTTGCCATCAAAAAAATTCACTGTTCATGTCCCCCATATCTATTTTTTTTAAAGTGGTATGAGAGATTCCTAGCTAAGATTCTGGACAGCAACTTCAAATCAAAGAAGGCAATTCTGCATTAAATTGCCCCAAAAGTTATTTTTTTGTTCTTAAAGTGTCCACTTCTTTCCCTGGATGTTGTTGCATCAGAACAGCTTGATCATTTTGTGATTGGAAGTTGAAATACCAGAAAGTACTCTAAATTGTACTTGTAATTGAAGAATTAATTGAAAAATAATCTTCCTCAAGCAGAAAGCACCTCTAAATTCATCCTCTGAAATTGCTTTTCCTGATTGAATTATATAAAAGTTAACATATGTGAAGGAATAATTATCCAGTATTTGGTTCCACTCTACTAGAAAATCCATAATCTAAAATAAGAGTTTAATTTTAATCAAAATCCAAATAGTCTTCCTCTTTTTATAAATAAGTAGAGAGCTGCACTTTTATTTCTGAGGGATGAATGCCATCTTCTGGTGGGAAAAGATGAAGCGTCATTGAAGCATTTTTCTAACATAAATTATTGCATGGCAAGAAATTGGAAAATTCAGATAAATTCAGCTATTGAACTACAGTTTCTACAATACAGACATAATATGCACTATATGTACTTCATATATTAACATATATTGTTTCAATTAGAATATATGTTTTATTAATTCTGTCTGAATTTGTGGAGTATAAGAATAACACTCCCAATATATGTGTATATTTTATCCTATTTAGATTTAATGCAACTGGATGATACAAGTTGTGTGATGCTTATGAAAACCTGTTGCACAGACACTCCTAAAATTCATTTATGTGCAATCTAACAAATATTTTTCAGTCTTACACATATAGTTAGAATGAAATTTTAATGCCTCAAAAATATAAATGCTTCGTCAACCCTTTATCACACCTGAGTATGTTGTGAAATAAAATGTAAATTTAAGAATGTACTCTAACTAGTTTTGCTAGTGTCTTCAAAGCCATTCTTGAAGTGATCCTGTCAAGTATCTACACACATACACACACACACACACACACACGGAGGGGGAGGGGAGAGAGAGATGACCTCATGCGGTATTCTGCTGTCAAGTTAGAAAAATTGTGGTTAGATTGCATTTTTAATCACTTGCATTAAAAATACCAGTCTCTTTATTTTAACACTGATACTACAAATCAGTGTTTATGTTTTAATGGTTTTAATGTTTCCTATTTTGTTAGTAATCCATTTTATTTTTGATAATCTTTTATACCTATGTTAATAACTCATCTATCTATACTTAACAAACTGAGCTATTGGTTGTTTGTTTCAAAAAGATTAATTGGCTATAAGGAATGGAGAGACTATTTTATCTAAAATATTAAGTGATTTATTCCAACAGTGCTTTTAAATTAAACTTAGGGCTTCCTAAAAGTAGATTGAAGGCTCCATGCAAGCTTCTGAATTTTTATTTCATAATTTAGAGTAGCTCCACTTTTTCAAGATATGCTTAGCTACACAGAGGTTCTACTCCTGTCTTAGTATATTGGGTTGGGTTCATTAAACAAACTAAATAAATATGACTTTTAACTTACAAACCATTATAATAGAAAACCTTATCTTCCCACATCATTTTGGCTTAGTATTATCCCATAGCATCCATTTTTCATTAATTATGCTTTACTCTTTTTCTAAACAAAAGCTTTAGTCTTTTTCTAAACAAAAATGCATAATCAATCATTGGAAACCACAAGACGGGTAGTCTATAAATTTAATAAATAAATAAATTTTGCAAACCCTAAATTGCATTTAAATCTAGACTATTAAAAATATAAAATTATGTATTTTTGTTTAGAAAAAGAGTAAAACATAATTAATGAAAAATGGAAGCTATGGGATGGTTCTTCTATAAAC
Organism: Laticauda laticaudata; assembly: GCA_004320025.1. Lineage (NCBI taxonomy): Eukaryota > Metazoa > Chordata > Lepidosauria > Squamata > Elapidae > Laticauda > Laticauda laticaudata. The sequence continues at coordinate 27,250 of BHFT01071143.1, read as the reverse complement.
CCAACTGATGTGGTACCTTCAGTGTGATGTGACTAGTTCTTCAGGGGTACAATTTCATCTGCTCATTTCTACATTTCTACATTCCTACATTTTATTTTGAATACAGACTTCATTGTGATGATAATGATTGAAAGGTTCTGCATATTCAGTATTATCGACTCATCATCATATTGTAAATTCCTTTAGAAATACAAAACATACTATAATTAGAATACTTTATTTACATGTGAGCAGCTCAGATAATTAATGCATGTATTTTAATACATTCAAAGTAGATCAGATCTAATAATATATCATTAGATACTGTATATCAATAACCAGGAACAATCATCAATATAGAGTATTTCTATCTTATCTTCATGTTGTGCAGAATCACTGTTTTCATTAACCCCCTTCCCGCACCCCCACACCCAAGGTGGAACAAATTCCACTAGGATGACACCTGGATGGCCTTCATTTTATTGTTACTTTTATGAACCTCCCAGAGAAGCTATATCCTAAATAAATTCTGAACATCACCATAGAGGGAAAAATAATTACAATTGGAGAACATATTGTGTAAAATATGTAAGATCACATGTGATGTCACTTATAACTCTTTCTTATGAACTTGCATGATTCCTATTCATCCTATCCTATTCATGTGGGAAGCACCCAACATTATACTCAAGATCACATTTCCAGTGACTTCACTGCCAACATCTGGAAAGAGGATGGATTAAATATATTAGCTGCAGAGAGCTCTCATTTTCAATCCAGCGATCATCCCAATTATATTACTGCACCTGTTCTAATTCTCTGAATGGTAAAGTGGGACACTCAGAATTCAATAGTACTCCTCATGATTTGGAAACTATAATTCTACTCATGAGCCTGAACAGGTATTTGCATTTCTTGTGGTTACATCACACTGCTGACGCATGTTCAAGTTACAATGAACTATCAGTATTTTTTTTCTCAAGTACATTAAGTCAGCTATTCCCCATAGTATACTGTGCTTTTGTTTCATCTATGTTTCCTATTTCAAGACTTTCACCTGTTTGAATTTCATTGTATTTCCTTCTATTTACATCTCTAACCTATCATTTATTTTGAATTTTATTTCTATCTTCCACTGCAGAGATTCTTAAGCTCTGTGGTGTTGTGACTCCCTCCAAATAACAAAGCAACAGGTGGCAACAGCACATTGGAGCAAAAACTGACAAAAAAAATAACTGAAACCATGCCAAACAATGATAAAATCCAACTTCACAAAACAGAATCAGATAAAACATCAGATTCAAAAAATAGACCTCAGTGAAGTTATGAATGCATTCATCCTAACTCACATGGTCTCTGAAGTTCAGGACTTACCTTTGAAACAGCCATTCTTACCCCTACAGCACAATCAACATTTGCTTACCTTCATGAGCAGCCACACAAAATCTTAACTCCACCTCTGGAGCAACCTGCAATGGTCTTCCAAATCTAGATGAATTTTGTGTACCCAGGCCTGGATCCTGATAAGTCTGTTCAACTTTGAAAGAACACAGCCTACGCCTTTCCCCACCCTCCAAGTGATCTAGTTATAAGGCAGCCAAGACTAAATTTCTGCAAGACCACATTGGAGCTCTGAAGAACAGAATCTGGGATCTCTTTTATTCTGCACAGATACTGATCATATCACAGGAGGCATCCCAGAGTCCTACAGAATTTTGTTCTCACTCTGCTCAGGCCAACCTCCATCCAGGAAGAATAGGAGCAAGTTCTAGCAGCAATTCAACCCTCTCCTCAACTAAAAAAAATGGAATTTCAATTTATGAGTTCTTACAGAGTAATGATCGACAGAAGGAAAAAAAGTCACTCTATGGTATTAGCCAATTTGTATAATTTTGTGTCATTTTCATATCTAGGAAGCATCTTCATGCAAGCTACATATTGAAAACCCAAAGAGGCAATTGGACTTCTTCAATTCTGACAAGCTTCTTGGATGAGAAGCGAAACGTCTCCAAAGAAAAACTAGAAAGCCCAGTTGCCTCTTGAAAAAGCACCTTCAGGACTATCATGACCAGGATGACTGAGAATCTCCATAGACATATATATTGAAAAGTAGATGGTCCAAGATAAGCATTTGTGGTAATCTCAATATTTCAGCCCACTGATAAATCCTCTCTGTGATTTTCAAGCTAATTAAATATTTTTACTTAATTTAAAAATGAATATCAAGTTGTATGTGAAATGTTTTACTAAATTACATTTTTTTTTTAAAAAAGGAAAGATTATTCTGATAAGACTGATTTTTTAACAAATTCATATTGTATAAGTATTGGTAAACAATAAAGCATTGTTTTCAGTTTGCTTACTAATCAATCTATTTATGAATTACTGTAGAATCTATCCTATCCTTTACTCACCTGGTACTTCTGAGGTCCATGAATGCCATTTATGAATTCTGCAGGTGCTCTAGTATATAGAAATTGAATCTGAGTGATTTTGGTTTAATTATTCTTAATTCAAGATATAGAAGATATTAAATTTGCCTGGGTCGTATCTGTTGTCCTCATGTCTACTACAAGATCTTTCCCACCTATGGTACTCCAGATAAATTGGTATTAACTCCGCAAATCTCCAGCCAATATAACCAAAATGTTTTATACTGAAATAAAATAAAAAAAATGTTCCCCCAATATTTTTCAGCATTATTTTATTTGACAGGCATTTACAACGTTCCATTCATATGCCTAAAAACATAAAAATAGACCTTCTTTCAGCTTATAAAAGAAATATATAAGAACTTTTGACATTGGCAGATCATTATATTATGTACAAGAACAATGGCACCCTCCAAGCACAGGACATCCAGCATTTCACAGGCTTATTGTATTCCACTGAGGATAGCAAAAGCATTGTAATGTCTAATAAGTTGGTACACAACTGATTTAATTTTAATATGATGAGATACACAGGGCTTAGAAAGCTTTTTAATAAAACGGTTAAAAAATAGCAAAATTTGAGAGAATAAAACTATCAAAATACTGACTATAGTGCACTGAGAATCAAACAGGTGACACTCCAATACTGGTTGGGACATAAGACAGCAGATGGTACTAGGTAATATTTCCTGTTCATGTCACCAAACATAGCCATAGCTAATTGTACAAAATGTATTCCCTAAAGCTATTACAAAATTTTAGATTTTCAATATACCTACTAATGTGTCAAACATCAGTAGGTCTGAAAAGAATCCCACTTGAAAAACAAAAAAACCCAAATCTTCCCATTTTTGCAGAGCAAATCTAAGATGGGGAAGCCATATAAATATTTAAAAAGAAAAAAAGTGCTTTAAAAATTATTTGGAAATCTTTGATTATAAGTCATATCTGTACCCTGTTACTGATGTTTAATTAGGAAATTTTAAATGTAATTGAAAGTTGCCTGTTTAGTATATTGTTTGTATTATCTAATACTGTGGAGAGGGAATTAAGTGATAATGTACACTAATCTCACATTGATAAGATGAGGTCAGCTTTTCTGGCCATAAAATATTTAATTTTTCCTGAGCCTAACTTGATCAGGCAGGGAGAATCAAACTCACCCAAGGTGAAATCCTACCAACTGCAACAAAATCACAGCAGGGATTAACTTAACCTCCTTGGATGTTCAGCTATTTGAGATCGCTAACTTTATTCCAGTCTCAAATATGGGTAGCTGCCCACGATATTTTACAGAAATGACGAGTTTGTCCGCAAAAGTTTGCAGTTCAGACTGTACCACCACCATCTTCAAACCCTTTCTGAAAGGTTTGTTTTACAGCCCAAACTTGGAACTGAAGAGCACAACTCTCTGCATATCTACTTGAAAGTCAGTCTTACTCCTCAATAATTGCATTTAAAATTGCAGTTTAACACCATCAAATCCCCATTCATTTGTGCCTTTGCAATTTAGATAACATACAGAAAACTATTTTCAAGTGATGAATTTTGATGTCTAAAGTTGAAAAAAAAAGATTTTGCATTGTTATATTTTTTTTATGTAAAACTAGAAATTCCAACATTGACATTAAACTAACCACAGACCAAAAATAACTCAGCACAACATAAATTCCAGATTTTCCCTCACACATCCTTAAAATACACATTGCATCACCAAATCTAGAGATTTTCACTTTGCAACAGGAAGCTTTGTGAATGCTACTGCATGCAGCTACCTCAGCTACTAGAGATGTATGGCACTATAAAGGCTATAACTTGTTAAAGGAAAAAAGAAAGGGAAGGGCTGGTTCTAGTTCCTGCAAAGAAGCGACTGGACTACTCAGCAGTGGTGATGTCAAACATCTGGTTAGCAGTGCATGTACAGTGCAGATCATCTCTTTTATGTATGTCCTTGAATGTTGAATGCAAGTTTATTCCCTCATTCAACACCATTCCCACTTGTGGTACCTCAGAAAGAAGGAAATCCCATGTACAGAATGGATTGCCCTTGCTGGATAAGGGTGAATAACTTTGAATTGAAGAGTGAAATCTGCTGCAGTCATGGACAATTGTTCCTTCTTTGCTGCAACTTTTTAAAGATGAACCTATGATTTTACTTATCACATATAAAATTCATTTGCTGTTGTGCTATCACTGAAGCTAATTTGCTGCACGCATATATTTTAAGGAAAACACCCACAGCATTGTGTTTTTAGCAATATCAATGCAGCCCATTACATTATGCAGCCCCTGATTTGTTTTTAATAAATAAAGCCCTTGGTACTATATAGAGAAGGACTCAAGCTCATACTATTTCCAAATTTTGCTTCACTTCTCCTTTTTATACTACTTTAAAGGAGAAAACAGAAGGAGAGGATGTAGTTTCAACAAGTTTAGCTGCCATTACTATATGTGCAAGTATGCATTCTAAGGGATGGCTCTCCACAATGTATAAGGGATAAATTTGGGGCTCACCTATACCTAGCATCTAACCAGAAAGTATTGGGTTTAAAGTTCCGTGTTTAATTTTCTTGATGGTACAAAGTCTTGACGGCGAACCCAGATGACTTCTTCACTGTTGCCTTCCATGCCACCATTAATTCCAGACAGAGCAGCTTGTTTCTTTAACTGAGCCATTCTGGATGCGTGTGTGCCCATGGTATACCGTGTTTTGGTTTCCCGATATGACTGGTTGCTTGTAATAGAGGCTGACTGCAGTTGCTCCTGGAGTTCTTTTTCAACCATGGTGTTCTTCAAAGGCTCACAACAGTCCTCCTCATCACTGAGAATATCTGTTTCTTTTATGTCCTCTTGTTCTTCATACTGACCAAGATCAAACTGCTCTTCTACCCAGCGGTCAGTGTCCTTGTTGCTGGATGACTGATGGGTCTCTTTCTCAGGACTGCTGGCAAAGACGGCATCTGAATCAATGGTAAATCTGTTTCGGGCGAGGCGTCGCCTTCTCCTCCCGAGTGACTTGCTTGGGGCGGACACTGTGCACACACAAAAATAAAACCCACAATGCTTTTATAAAGAGAAATTTGATTTATTTTTAAAATTAGCCTTTGCATTCTTCCTTTCATAATAATGGTAAAGGTTTCCCCTGTCATGTCCAACCCTAGGGAGTGGTGCTCATCTCCATTTCTTGTCCAAGGAAGCCTGCATGACTATACACCAAAGGGGCATGGAATGCTGTTATCTTCCTACCAAATTGCGACCTATTTATCCACCCACATTTGCATGCTTTTGAACTGCCAGGTGGGGAGGAGCTGAGGCAAGCTCACAGCACTGCACAATGCTCGGGTTTCTTTAAACACTGAGCCATCGTGGTCCCACTACACCAAAGCTGATAATTAATCACAATGAAACATGTAAAATCTGACAAAATCTGGGGAACTGATAAACATGAAGAAAGGCTAATAAATCTCCCTGAGGGAGATGAGCAGCTTAGAAACACAAAATATAAATAAAGTTATTTATGCTGTATTTACGATAAAATATAAAATAAATAATAAATGCTTTGAATGTGTTAAAATCTATTTGTGCCATAGTGTCCATGTATGTCTGTGTACATACACACACATATAAATATTTATTTCTGAAATAAAGTGATGATAATGTCAACAATCATTGAAAATATTTATATCTAAATCTTCTAGGCAGAGAAATTAAATTGTATACAAGGATAAAATTTACCTTGTAAATTTTAAAATATCCTGTAGTTAACATTAGAGATGATAATGGAAAAAAGAAGGTAATTTTTTTTCTTCCTTCAGTGGATAGAAATATCTTAAGAGTTAATTCTAACATCTGGACCATTGGTACTGAAATATGTGGCTCAATGGTCCTCTATTACTTCTCACTTCATTATTTTAAAATAAGCAAATAGCACTGCATGTCAGACTTTTTGACGAGAAGCAAAAGTCATGGTGCGATATACAGAGAGCTGATATTTAATGCGATGTTCCTGCCCTACATCTGATGTGGGATTTTGTGAATTCAGTTTCCTTTCACTCCTCACAACATTCAAGTTTCAAATGACAGTTGTGTTACATAAATCTGCCACTATGGCATTTAATTATTAATTAAATATGATCTTATACATTTCTGAAACTGCAATAAATGGGATAAAAATATAAGGAAAAGCATTCTTTGTGTGTATGGTGCTTTGTTTTGTTTTGCAAATTCTCTTAAGACTAATCTGTTGCAGGCACATAATGTGAGAGACCAAAGTAACTAATGAGTGGGACAGAACCAGTAATGAGTAGGATCATCCTTCCTTGCTCTTAAACTCATTTTTCCCTCTTTTGGGGTGTTTAGCAAACTTTAATCAATGGTACCTGTCCTGTTCATGGCTGGCCTTGCACCTTTCAATGCACTCAGCCTTTTCCCTCCAAATGGGACATAGTGCTGTGAAGAGGGCAAACTTTCAGTTTTAAGAAGTTGTCTTCTGTGTTTGTCACGTAAAATTGAATGCACAGCTTTTAGAAAATCTTTCCTGTGTTCTGGGGAACTGAAAAGAAGAAAGAAAGAACACTCACCAGTTATGTGCTGGACTGTCAGCAGAATACTGGCATTTATTTATATAGTGTAAGTGGTAATATAATTTTGCAAACTATCACTCCTTACCTACAACAAAGATGGAATGACCTCTCTGGCCTGCCTTCAGACTCAGATTTCACATGAACTATCTCACAGACAGAACTGGTCTCTGCATCTTGACAAAGAGAAAAGAACATTTTAAGAACATCATTTTGATTTGTTGTTGACTGGAAGCATTTCAAAAACAATCTCGCCTGAAATTTGAAGATGGCTGTGATGATTAACTTAGTGACTGAAATACATAATATTAATTGGTCCAAGAATTATAACCCCAGGAGTGGTGGATTTGGGATTATTTTCATGGCATGCTGAATACATGGAACAACCGAAACATGTAAAAACTTCTTAACATAGCTACAATCCCATCACATCACGCATCTTCCCCCATTAGCAATGTCCAAGACTGGTACTAGAAGGTGGTATACTTTTTTTCTTATCCTGACTTTTCTTACATGATGAATGATTCTAAATGAATGAATCACAGTCAGACATTCCTAAGAAAACAATATTCCTTCCACAAGGAGGTCTCTGTCTCTGTAGCATCTTAAACAGATGCAGCCAGTTGCAGCACTACATAGACACCCACCATTCATTTCAGAATGTACTATACATGACTCCCATTCAAACCACTTTGTTAATAAAATCAGATGTAAACAATTTGAAGGGATCTTCCTAAGCAAGTGCCATTTTATTTTATCAATACAATTTTGCTCCTATGCTGTGGGTGAATATACCATTCCTGATGCTACTTTTTTAAAAGCCAGAAAATGAAAATCTGAAAAGTAAAATCAATGAAGTTTATATAAACTAGAATAGGCAACTTTTACATTATCTATTGAAACTCTACAATAATGAATTCTAGACCAGTACAAAAAGAACTATACAAAACATCTTTGGACCACTTTCCATTGGCTGCACTGAATGGGATATTTAGTTGTTAAAGAGAAACTCACAGAATGCAAATTTCCAAGCTTAAAGCAAAACAAAAGCAATCTAAAAAGTAACTACCCTGTCATTGTCCATATACCTATAATGTTACTCATGGTACAACATGAAAACGAGCAATAATCTCATAGGCCTTGAAAACTTTCAGTGACTTAATTTAGGTATCTTGCTGTTCCCTTGCTTGATCTAGCTTTCCTCACAATTAAAACTCTCAGTGGTGAATCTAAAAACTCCTACAGGCATACCACAGGCAGTGCGCATTAGCAGCTCATATTAGGAATACATATTAGGAATTGAAAAGAATCTGCAAATTGTTCTAGTTATACTTTGTGGCTACAGATTTTATATCGGAAAACATAATTTGTGTCAGCTGATGCACACACATACAGAGAGAGTATGACAAAACAGAGAGACACATGACAAAAAAACTACAAAAGGATTGAGGACAATTCAAAACTATGTTCATGTTAGAAAGATAATCTGATTGTTGAGACTCAACTTTCTTTACAATTTTAAAGGTTAAATGTATCTGCATGAACAAGAGTCATTGGGAAAGCTATGTTAACCCTGTTAATGGCCAGTTTTGCCTCATGAGGAAAGGAGGCTAGGAAGCAGTGACTGAGGAGAATTCTAGAGAAGATAAGGGCTGTCGTATATGGATAAAGAGGTTTCCTTGGCCAATTAGAAATAATGATGCTATGGAGATTGATAAGCAATGTAAATACAAAAAAGTGAGACCAACAGAAATAGCACTCTAAAGCCCTGTTTAGCAAGCATTAGTTCAAACATTAAAATAATGATAGGCTCCCACTCCTTTAAATAATTTTGTTGACTATCAGAATTATTGTAAGTCAAATGTTCAATCACTAATTTAAGATTTAATTCTCTTTAAAAGAAGTAAGTGTGAAAACAGCTGAGCTACCCAATTCCTCCTCTCTTGAGGTTTCTGTTCCGAAATTCAGGAAATAGGAAAACAACAAGAATTCAAGCTAACACCTATATTCACCAAATAAAAGACCCCATTTGGACAGTTAAAAATGTTATCAAATATAACCTGAATGGAACATCCTGCTATTTTTCTGCTTTTGTTTGTTTGTTTTATAATTCTTATTTTTGATAAATTGGCTTTTCCTGTTAAAATGTACACTTACTGTACTTGTAGTTTGGTAACTAGTAGGATATATTTTTTCAAAAGAGAAGTTTTACAATAACCAGATTTTAAAAAATCATAAATGAGCCATTTAACCTACCTGAGCTTGCCAAGGCTCGGACCTGCAAAGCCTCCAAGGGAATCATGTGACGGAAACGGAATGGGTCTGAGTCTTCATAAATGGAAGTCCTATGGGATCCACCCTATGTAGGGAAAAACAATTTTTATTATTAATGATATTATATAACCATATATACTGGTTTATTTCATATCAAACGTTTAAAATATCTACAGAAGCTTTCAGTCTTGATCAATACAAAGTGAAGAAAAGTGATGGAATTAAGTTTATAGGAGTTATCCCTAAAGGCTTCATTGTTTCATCCCTCATGATAATAATTTCCAATCTGAAAAAGTAACTTTATATTGTTATTCTATTATTCCCTTAATTTGATTATCAGAGCAACCATTATCTTGTGGAATAGTTTTTCTGTCTCAGGAAGAAACAGGTTGAGATTTCTGTCTCAAGCAGAAAAAAATTAAGATCAAATGTCACAGGGATATAATAGAAGATCTTTGTTTCATTTCAAGAATAGTGAATTATTTCTCTAAAATTAGAGAACTTACAATGATCCATCAAAGTTTTATGATTATATCTGACACATCAAACAACTAAAAGTTTTCTGCATTAAATATATGTTGGAAGGATGTTATAGCCGCAAAAAAGGCAAGTGTAGTTTCCACATCAGCAGAACTATATTTTCATAATTATAGGAAAATATAATTTTACTTTATTTCACTTTTGTCTAACTTATCTCAGAATATTATAAATATTTCAATAACAATTCAACAGATTCCAAAAAGGTCAGCAGGGATAATTAGAAGATCAGAAATCAAATCCGATGATGAGACAATGAAAAAACTAAAGCATATTGCCTTGAAAACACCAAGGAAAGTGAGTGAATGGAGCATAGGTTAATCTAAAAGATTCACCCTAAAAATGTAAAGCTCTATTCTACATCATTACAAGTAGCAGCGCATAGAATAATATATTTAATTTAAAAAAGACCAAATTCTGGTTAGATGTTAGGAAGTATCAATTGCCCAGAGAAGTGAGTGGTGATTATCTGCTGATAAATCATCTGATTTCATGGAGTTTTACTATTTTAAAATTTGGGATTATCTATAGATAACAGCTCTTTCCAACTCTATTAAATTCAATTCTATCACAAGCACAGGATATTTCAATCAAAATCTGTCTAATCTCCATGGTTTGTTTATTTATCTAAAAGATTTATAAGGCTCTCCATCTTAAGCAACTCTGGGGCAGCTCACAACAATAAAACCGATAAATCAAACAATCATAAAACAGTAAAAACAATAAAACAAATGATGAATAAGAAAGTAAAAGACACAATGAAAAAGAAGATAAAGGAGAGCTATATGAGCATATGTTAGGAAATTGGTTACAAAGAATTAAACAGAATATGTATATCCAAGGTGTTTCCTTTTGAAGAAACTGATAGTAATAATAAATAACTCTAATAAAAAAAGGAAATCTTTGACTGATCTTTCCAAGCATTAAGTTTAAAATTAAAAATAGTTTACAATAATTATTGCTGGAATGACCTAATTATCCCAATCTAATAGGACATTTCACTTTTTTGTTGCTTAACATTATTTATAGTTGACAAACTTACCAATTTTTTTTTCTGTTTCACTCCTTCTTTATATACAAGTACCACAGCAGTTTTGAACACTACAGGGAGAAAAAAAAAGAAAACCAACAGTTTGTCAATGCACAACCAGAAAAAAAAAATCTGCTACTAATTCTGTGGAAAATATTCCAAGTTTCTTCCTCTGCACTCATACAGTAGCCTTCCTCGTATGCCAAGAAGAAAGAACATAATTTTCTAAATATGTGATAGCCAGATAAACTGAAGTAATATCTCTTCTGGACAAAAAAATAATACTCAATGTTTTTAAAAGTCAATGGCATTACTTCATCAATAATGGGTTATAAATTGTAATCATACATTTAAATGTTTACTGGTATTTGAGGATCTTCCCAGCAGAGTCAGTTCATTCATTTAACAGGATTACTCTAGAATAAGCCCTTTAATAAGTATCATTTAGTATTCATATCTGTAAATGGTCCCTATAAACAATTAAAAATGTTCCAAAATGTAAAACTTTCATTTCATGATTTTTCAAAATTATGAAGAAAAAATTAAAAATTACACAGTGCATAAATTACATAAATTATCATGTACTCCTAGATTATTTGCAGGGAATTTCTCTGATACAGTATTATGCGTGGAAAGAACCAAAATCAACATTTACATACAAGCAGCATTTCAGCAAATCTCCCATGAATTCAGAAGATGGAAGGAAAAATAAGAGCCTACAGCCATCTATTTTACATTTCACAGCTTTTTTTATATTTCCTGACTTACTGAGCTTTGTAATATTATTAAGCTTGTAAAGTTTAAATAGATGCATACTAAGTATACAAACAGACTCCAAAGCCTGAAATTGTTACTTTATAAAACATCTTTAAAAACAAGAATGCCAACAGCTTAAAATGATTTCCCCAAATCTGGTGTATTTTGGTTCTCATCATTTCCAGTCAAGTTTCTAAAGTGTGCCAAAGGGGGGAAGGAGTGTCCAAAAATACCTGACTGCAAAGTCAAATCTTACTCATTTATTTTCCAACATTTTTGCTTATTTAATCAAGCTTTCCTATGAATCTAGGAATCATTTTTATGCTTTGAAATCCAATGTTATAGCAATCTGCCTCAAATATTAGTCCATTTTATGCCAAAAGCGGGGTTGTCTCACATAAAACAGAGGGGTGGGCAAGTTGAACAGTTGTGATTGCCATCTTGACAATTCCCCCACTCACCCCCAGCACTCCCTTTTAGAAAAACCTTCAGTGGTATGCATCATTGGAAACTATAGAAGCATGTTTTATTTAATTTTTATGTGAAATATTCATTTGCTTTTTCTCTGAAAAGAAGCACATACCGAATGCTGCCAGTTCAGGTTCCTTCTTCCACTTTCCAAGTGACGCTGGAGGATTAAGCCAGATGACTGTGGTATGCAATAGCAAATCTCCCATTGAAAGATCTGCCACCTGGCAAAAAAACCCATGCAAAAAAAAATGAGTGTTTTTAAAAGGCATTTAATAGTCTTTGAAAATAAATTTTAGCCTTTTCCTGGAATTCTCTGACTTTAGCCACACAGGCTCAAGAAAGGATAGAGCAGCTCCAAGTTGTTACAACCAGATGCTAAGTTCATATTCCAGAACATGAAACAGTTGTCATGGCTGCATTCCCAATGAAGAAGTAAACAGGATCAGTCCTGTTTTGCTTTGTGAGAGGGCCAAAATGGGCCAAGAGATGACATTTATACCTACTCCCAAATTCTTCATTTTCACACTTTTTCTTTTAATCTATTTTCTTCCCTTTTCCTTTTTTGGCTCCCTTTTTAATTTTATCTAAATTATCCAAATATTTATCTAAATAAAACTTGAAAAAGGAACAAAAACTAAAAAGGAAAAAAGATTAAAAGCAAAAGGAAGGAAGTCTTGCTTTTCGTCTTGCTTTGTTTCAAACAAAAGAAAAATGCAAATTAGTATCAGCATCCTATTATGTACCTTTTACTCTTAAAACTATTGTCCTAATAATTTCCCAGGTACATTATATTGTAGGTCAGGTATGTCAAATTCGTGTCATCATGGTGGTGTCACGTGGCATATTAGGACATTTTTTCCCTTGCTAAACTGGGCAGGGGCGGGGAGAGCAAGTGACACATTTAGCCCGTGGGCTGAGTTTGACACCTGTGCTGTAGGTATTAAAACTTTTTCAAAACTGTGTCTAAAAAATTCTAGCTATTAATCATGTTGTTTCCTTATAGAACCATGATGGCGAACCTATGGCATGCATGCCACAGGTGGCACGCAGAGCCATTTGGCAAGCACACGAGCCCCAGGCAAACTTACCTGCACTGCATATGCGTGTGCCTCAAAAACTGATTTTTGACCCATTTGAGACCGTTTTTGCCCTCCTGGGGGCTTGAGGAAAGACTCTGCAGCCTCAGGAGGCCAAAAAACAGGCTTCCTGGAAATACCGGAAGTGCCGAAACGGGCCTGTTTTTCTGTCTCCTGAGGCTGCAGAGGTTTTCCTCAAGGCTCTGGGAGGGTAAAACCAGCTTCTCCCGGGCTCCAGAGGCCCTCCGGAGGCTGAAAATGGGCACTTCCAGTATTTCTGGAAGGTCTGTTTTTTGGCCTCCCGAGCTGGAGAGACTTCTGTCGAGCCTCCGGGAGGGCGAAAACAGCCTCAAACAGGCTGAAAATCAGCTGGGAGGCGCATGCATATGCAGTGCTAGTAAGGGAGTGAGGCAGGGGTGTTGCGCACGTATGTGCAGGGGGGCACAGCACATTGCATTGTGGGTGCCAGACATGTGCTTTTAGCACACCACAACAAAAAGGTTCGCCATCACTGTTATAGAATATCTATCAAAAGAAAACTAAACCCCAAACCCAATTATTTCACTGTGTAATGTTTTATTACAATACGTATAACATACTGAAGCAGATTTACACCAATGTGAACTAAATATGCCTATTATGATTGAAGAAATGAGATTATACATGCAGTAATAAATGCAAAAATTACTCTGAAAATTGAGTTATGGCCTCTGGATTTATTTTTGTTGAGAAGTTTTGTTGCTCATCCAAGCAACTTCCTTAGTCTGAGCAACTTGGGCAGCAGAAGGTTGTTGGAATGCATCAAATTCAGGGTTTCTTTCCCAAAGTATGTGGCAATATGTTGATGAATTTTCTCAGTCATCCAGGTAGAGTTATCTGAAAACCAGGTCATGGCAACTGGATTTATTTTTATTAATTTGTGATGTTTTACTGCTCAGCCATGTAACTTCCTCAGTATAAGTACCTGAATGAGAATCTTCATCAAAATATTAATACTGAGATTTCATTTAAGCAACTCGCTTTTCGGGTAACAATGAGAATTCTTTCCAATTATTTTCTCTTTCCTTATAATATATGAGCCCATCTCCCTACAATATTCAGGTGGCAATATCTAACGCAATCTAACAAAGGTTAAACATCATTATTTACATCACTTTGAGAGAGGATTTTCATAGCTGGGTACCTCTTTCTTATCTCCTGTTTGTTCTGCAATGAGCTGGTCAAACACAGCTCCATATTCCTCATGGATTTTCTGCATTTCATTGATGTGGCTAGCAACCTTGTTCATTGTTTTTATGGCCACTAGAAGACAAGCAAAGATATAAAAAGATTACAGGAGAGTTGACCTGATTATATTATTAAACATAGGAAACTCTTTTCTCTCATTGTCTGAAAAATTTGTCATAATTTTAATACTTCAGTTTGGTCCTACATTGATGATATATTATGCTATGTTGGTTAGGAGGAACTTTATTTTCTTTTGCATTATTGCCTCAGTCATTTCTAGTTCTGATCATCAACTAAACAGAGATGTTTACTGAGACTCACCTAGTAAGCAAAGGAGCAGCAGCTAAAGTGAACAAGCTACATTTTAACTAGTCTCATAAAATTTAAATACTACTGGTTTTATCAATGGTTCAAAATTACCTTGGAAAAAGTTATTTACATCCTGTTCTTGCGCTTATGATGGTCATACCAAATTTATGTTATCACACTATATGTCCTTGTTAACTTACATACTTTGACCATCATTGATGCATACAAAACTGAATTTTCTGCATGTGTTGAAGCAATGTAATACACATCTAAATATATGGTACAATCAACTAAAGTGTCCTATTGTATGTCTTTATATGCAGTCATTGAGATAACACTTGAACACTTTTCAAGCAAGATCCCTAAAATATGCAACTGAGGTTGTTGCAAACTTATTTAGGTATGGAAACATTGCATTAAACATTTCTTAATCCTTGTACATCATCTTTATCATTTTTAGTAACTGATGCTTCATTTTTATATACTTTCAGATATATTAATATCTCTTACAGATTTGGATAACTTTCTAATACACTGTGTACACAAGTATTAGGCAAGTGAGTATTTTGACTATATCATCTTTTGTATGCATGTTTTTCACCTCCAAGCTGTATAAACTTAAATGCTTAATGGATATAAGCAGATCAAGTGATGTTTGTGTAATAAGGGAGGGCGTGGCCTAAGGAAGTCAACACTCTATATCAAGGTGTGCATAATTATTAGGCAGGTTCTTTTCCTCAGGCAAAATGGATTAAAAAAGAGATTTAACTAACTCTGAAAACTCAAACATTGTAAAAAAGTATTTTAGAGGAATGCAGAAGACTTGAAATTGCTAAGACATTGGGGTGTATTACAGAACCAATAAACATTTTGTTGCAAATAATCAACTGGGTCGCAAGAAACGTGTTGAGAAAAAAAGATACACCTTAACTGCCAAAGATTTGAGAGGAATCAAATATGAAACTACCAGGAACCCGTTATCCTCCAGTACTGTCATAATTCAGAACTACAACCTACCTGGAATGCCCAGAAGTACAAGGTGTTCAGTGCTCAGAGACATGGCTAAAGTAAGGAAGGCTGAAATCCAATTACCACTGAACAAGATACATAAATTGAAACAGCAAGATTGGGCCAAGAAATATCTGAAGACAAATTTTTCAAAGGATTTATGGACTGATGAGATGATAGTGGCTCTTGACGGACCAAATGGATGGACCCATGGCTGGATCAGTAATGGCACAGAGCTCCACTTCTACTCAGACACCAGCAAGGTAGAGGTGGGGTACTGGTATTGGCTGGTATTATGAAAGATGAGCTAGTTGGATCTTTTCAGGTTGAAGATGGACCCAAAATCAACTCCCAAACCTACTGTACTTTTTAGAAGGTACTTTCTTCAAGCACTGATATAGGAAAAAGTCTGCATCTTTTAAGAAGATCTTAATTTTTATGCAGGACAATGCTCTATTGCATGCATTGAAGTACTCCATTGAGTGGCTAGCCAAAAAAGCAGGGGTGGGCAGCTGCAGGTTTGGACGGGTTCACCCGAACCCCTTGTTCTGATTCTGCATGATTTGGAGAAACAGCAAATTGCACCACCAGATGGCCCCGCCCCTGCCTGTTTTTGGGGCCATTTTTGGCTGGTTTTCTGGGTGGAAAACGGCCTGAAAAAGAATGAATGAAATGCCAAGAATGGCATGAAAATGGCCCAAGTGGCCTGAAAAAAGCCTGAAAAGCGACCTATTTTTCAGGCTGTTTTCAGGCCGATTTTGGCTGGAAAAATGGTCTGAAAGCAGCCTGAAAAACAGCCTGAAAATGCCCCCTAAAACAGGCCGAAAATGAGCAGGATGGGGCCAGCCAGTGATGGGATTAACCCCAACTGGCTGAATCTTATGTGTTCCTTTGAAGCAAGTGGCCAGAAGGTGAGGCTGGATGTGATGATTGACATCACCCACCTAGTCACTTGACAAACCAGCCACACCTACCCAGCCAGAGAACCAGTTGTTAAAAAATTAGCAGCCCACCACTGCAATCAAGGCCTTAAAGATGAAAGAATAATGACATGGGCCTCTTCCTCACCTGACCTAAACCTTATTAAGAACTTGTGAGCCGTTTTTAAATGGGAGATTTGTGAAGGAAAATGACACCTCTTGAACAGTGTCTGGGAGACTGTGGTTGTTGCTGCACAAAAAGTTGATCGTCAACAGATCAAGAAATAACAGACTCCATGAATGGAAGGCATATGACTTTTATTGAAAAGAAGGGTGGCTATATTGGTCACTGGTATGTGTGGTTTTTTTTGAACTGTCAGAAATTTTTATTTGTAAATTTTGAGTTGTTTGTTTATTATTCTCAGTTTAACAGATTAAAATAAATGAGATGGGAGACTCTCCATTTTTCATTTAATTGCATAATAATTCTGCACGCTAATAGTTGCCCAATAATTGTGCACACATAGATATTCTCCTAAGAAAGCCTTAACCTCACTTATACTTTCTTAAATATTCAGGTTTGAGGTTTATTAACATTTTGGATTGATTGAGAGCACTATAGTTGTTCAATAATCAAATTAATCCTCCAAAATACAGCTTGCCTAATAATTGTAAACACAGCGTATATTAAGAAACTTTATCAGAAACAATGGCAAAACCAAAAGTACCAACAAAAGAAAAAGTTAGAAGAATAGTTTACCATCAAGGTGATAATGTTCTTCACTATCAGCATCAGTGAGAGTAAATAGTTCTTTCAGCAGAAGAGGGTACTTCAATATCCTCTGGATTGGTTTGATGAGGTAAGACTCTAATGTTGATGAATGTTGTCTTTTGGGATTCTGGGCATCTAAGAATGCTTTAAATGCTGTGTCTGTCTTCGCTATATTTTGAAAATAAAAAAGATATCTCTAGAAATAATGGTTTAGCTATCTCTACTACAGAATATTTCTGCCATATTATTTAGCTGTTCACTTTTGTAAGAGGCTCTCAAAATAGCATTGAGAAGTTTTTTTAAAAAATATGGTCCTAAGATCCCTGGGGTACCCCAAAAAGCTTTTATGGGGTCCATAAAAATAAAAATTATTTGCCAGTCTATAATATATTGGAAAAATAATACAATATTAAAATTCCATCAAACAATTGTGAGAAGCAGTAGCAGCAAAAGGCCCATCAATTTTAATTTTTAATATGTTAATATTGACAAATGCAACCCATACAGACAAAATAAAACTCATTATAGGAGTTAACAGTCCCATCCATTGGGATTGAAAACACATTGGATTAGAATGCTCTCCATGTTCATTTTATATGTGATATTGAGGGACTTTTCATCTCAGGAAGTCCTTAATTTCAAGTTCATTTCATACACGAATCAGGACTTCACTTACACATGTAAGCTAGCGTCAAAGTGAGTCACTACTTTCTGCATTTTGAGTAATTGTTCTTACTGAAATAAAAATGTTCAAGATGATATTGTATTGTGATATGCTCTTATAAGACAAATTATAGATAAAACTTATTTCAGCTTTCAGCTTTAAAATGTGAATTATCCTTTCTAATATATTAGACTGGAGAAATGGCCATTGATCATTCAATAAATAAAATAATCAAAGTGATGTAATTTAACTTTGATCTACTAGTTGTGTATGAATAATACCAAGAGTTCAACTAGTAGTTAAATAATCATATTGGATGGAATTGGAAGAAAGGAAGAAGTTTGTCACACTTACTTTCTTCTTTATACTTTTCAACATAAAACAAATCAGGCTCTCACATTTCATATTGCTGAAAAAACAGAAACTTAAATGTCTTTCATTTCAAAGTATTTTTTTGACCAACCTTACCTAATGTAACCTTATTTATATGAATCTTTAATATGATTAGAGAAGTGTAAAATTTAAAGGTACCCTAGCTGCCATGAAGTACGGCTCCCTAATACACTTAAAGCTTGCAATAAAGAATTATTGACAAAAGAATGTCTCGTTCACTTTCCAGAAAAGTAGAATTCCACTTTCCCATTTATCTTCTGAAGTTCCAACATCACCTTGATCTTCACACTCTGAAGCAATTTTGAATTTTTAGGAACATTACACTATATGGGACAGAGAAAGTTGTGTATATCCCACTCTTACCTTTCACTAGGACTTTTGGAACCTTTGTGTGGCTTGCACAGAAGGCACTATACAGCTTGAAACGGTCAGCATAATACAGGAAGGACCCACCCAAGGAAAACAACACTTTCTAGGATCAAGAATATATGAATCAAAATGTTGAAATAAATTTGGGGCTGACCTTCACATCATAAAAGAAATTAAATATTCTCCAACTGACAACTTTTGACTTCATATTTACTAATGCAAAGATTTTTGTTTAAAATTCTGAGAGATCACTTAAAATACTAAATACAAATTAAACACCAAGATACATATTCTGTTTGCAATAGTGGCAAGTATCTGTAGCTCCGGTGTAGGATGAGGGCGAATGTCCATTCTCTGATCTTGTGGGTTAGTTTCCAAATATTCCAAACCTAGCCTAGAATGAAACATTCAGAAACCAACCCACAAGCTTGGAGGAAAAACCTTCACTGTCCTACATTCTATTGCTAAAAGCAGACAATATTGCATCGAATTAGGTCACTAGGAAGTTTCTCTTATTAAACTAATCTTTAAAAGAATATGATTGATGTGGAATTTTTGGCCATGCTCATTCCCATAGACAGGATAATTTTCCATGTAGGAAAAAAGAATGTATTTCATTGCAGAATTCTCCCTTACTTCTACATGGAAAGTGGGAGCTCCTAGATTAAAAATCTTACAGAAAGAAAGAGATGACTGCAGCTAGGCTGGTCTTATTATTTATTTAATGCACAGTTCTACAAGAAACCCATACCTGTGGATCAAATATCATTCAAACATGTCACCTTATTGAGTTCAGATGAACATCTTAAAAGCTAAGTGAATTAAATTGCACTGAAATCATAATCACAGTGAATTATGGAATATACACCCATTGCCCTATTGTAAATTACTGCCTACAATAATACTTAATGCCATTTTTAATGCCTCCGATGTTTTTTCAGCCCTGTTTTTTACTACTTTGTTTAGTTACCCTTTCCTTCATTTTAAATTCTAGACAATTCCTGATAAAGAAAAAAGAAGTGTCAGAGGCTAATAGCTTTCACCGTCACTCTTTCAGCAGGCACTTTAACTACTTTCCTCCTGCTTCAGTGAGCATTCAAGCTACAATTATAACTCAGAAACATTGCCTCAATTATTTTGTAGGCAATGATATGTTAGGGTTGCTGAACTAAGACTTTAGGCAGTAATGTTTCTGTTGCTACCTCTTTCTAATCAAAAATCGACATGGAATGAAATATATAATTATATATGCCGTTACAGGAGTTGCAATTATTCTTTGTTGCAGCTTTCAGTATTAATGCACTTTGTTTTTAAGACTTCATTCTCATCATAGTTGTATCTTAGCAAAAGATTTGCAAAAACAAATTAAAAATTGTGAAAACATTATTATGACTACTGTGGCAGGATTTTTGATTATTAATTAAAAAAATGCAATTAAAGGCTTACTTTAAACTGGTCAACTTTTTCAAGCTTTTCGAGATCTGGCACTAATCTTACTCCATCTTCAAGTGTTTTCAAAAACTCTACTTGAAATGCCACCATTTCAGTAAGATTCCCAAAAAGAACATCAAGCTAGTAAGGAATAAAATATAAAAATCATATTTTTCATAAAACAATAACAAAATTTCGGTGCTGTTAGCCATATTTGGCTTTGGTTTTTTTTTTAAATCACTGAACAATTTCAAAAAAAATGGCTCTTAGAAGTATAAACATAAAATCTACTGTATCTTTTTTATTTTGACCAACAAATGAAAGATACTATACCTCTTCTTGAGTAAGAAAAATTTCTTTTTGTAGTGGTTTCAGGTATCTCTCCATTAGACAATTTAAATCCTGAAAATGAAAGATTATACTTTTAGCAGTTTTCAATGAGAAATTTAAAAACTTCAAATTCCAAATACCTTTGCAGGATTTTCAGTCATTTAATATTCATCATTAATGCTGAGTTTGGAACTTTCTTGAAGCATCTATTGGCTACTGTCAAATAAATTCTGTATTAGATAAAATATATTGATTTGATTTGGCATGGAATCATTATTGTATTGTCTTTATTGGAGCATTAATCTACTTCATAGGGAATGCATAGGTTATTTTCTCTGCTGCAACTCAATGTTAAATGATATAATGGCCCAAATAAGCATCTATATAACTTGAAAAATAATATTTCAAATACTAACCTAAATATATCAGGAATCATCAAAGGAAAAAGGAAAACCATCACTATTGAAAACAGGACTTGAAAGCCTTGAATCAGCCTTTACCAATGTAAAACTAAATACAACTGCAAGTCCCAGAATTTCCAGCTACCTTGGAAGATGTTTAGTTGAGGAAGGCTGAAGCATTTAATGTATTGCATTCATTACAGTATGGTACATTTTGGGAAAACACTAAAGTAGATTTAGAAAGTCAAATAATATATTAATATTAAGATTTACATTTGATGTTTTAAAATTGTCTCCACTTAATAAAAATGATAAAAGCAAGACCCATGGGCAATACTTTTCCAGTTCAAAACTATATTTTTTAAAAGGGAAATAGTATATTTATTTATACATTTTATTGGCCTCTCATCTTATCACAGGGTAACTTTAGTTTAGTGCAGAATAGAGACTTTGTGTTTAGAGGCATTGTGTTTACTTTTTTTTTTTTTTT
>BHFT01071138.1:0-28698 GCA_004320025.1 Laticauda laticaudata | reverse complement strand
TACAATGAACAGCCTCGCCATTTAATAGAGCTTGTGTTTATGTTCAAATGTGTGGATCAATTGCTTACATTTGTTATTGATAATGAAGGGCCAAGGTGCTGGCACCTGGGAGGGTGGACCATACAGTTCCCACTATGCTTGCCACTGGAGGGTTTATCTATCCCACAGCTATCTTAACCCTCCCAAAGGCTATCCCTGCCCCATCCCACTGCCTATCCTTAACCCATCCCACTGCCATCTTTAACCTCATCCGCACAAGCCATGCCAAAGGGCTTAAAACCATTTCTAAAAGTTTCCACCAAGACTTTATTTAATAAAATAAATGAAGCCCAAGCTGCTGTGCAAGCCCAACGAAGATAAATCTTTATTAATAACAAGCCCTGTAAAAGAAATATGACCCAGCTTCAAGTGTCCAAATAAAGTCAACAGGTAGCCCCCACCCAGTCTCTGGCACTCTTCTTGCGTCAACTCTGGAGGTGTGCCCCCAGCTCTCAGGCCGGTGAAGGGCCTCCATGCTGCTGCCTGCGGAGATGCGCTGCCCTGCTGGAGTGCTGCCGTCTGAAGCGCCCACTGCGGCGTGCCTGGCCCCAAGAGCGACAACAGGGGATGGTGTGTGGCAGGAAGCTCTCAGACAGCTGGCTCAGCCCCCGTGATGGGTGATGAGAGCCCCCTTCCCCATGACATCGCGTTCAGCCCCAGCTACCGATGACAGATGTTACTGAGGCCGGCCTTGGCTGCTGGGGTGGAAGAGCTGAGAAGTGTAGTGGGCGCTGTCTGGTCTGCAGCCCTTGGCTGAGGACTGGCGTAGGGGGGGGGATGCGCCATCGGTGGCAGTGTGCTGCGCCATTGGTGGCCATCAGTGGCTGTGCGATCGGCATCGGTGGCAATCAGCTGCCCGAACTGGTGGCCCCCCAATGTCTGGCCATCCGATGAACCTGTGCACTGGACTGGCCGAAGTGCTGCTGCCTGTTGCTGCTGCACCTCCTGCGAGCTGCTTAGCCTTGCGCTAGCGGTGAGCGGCCTTGTGGAACTTGGAATGGGAGTGACATCACCTGGGGCTGCGAGGAGCAGACGCTGGACTTGCGTGGGAGCCCAGTTCATGCTGGGTCTGGCAGGGTTTTGAAGCAGCTATTGGTGCATCCTGTCCTTCACCACCCTGGTACTGGGGCTTCCGCCATGTCCATGAGCGGTCTGCGTTTACATAGGTGCAGGAAGCCGCTATGCGCGTGGCAGCCGATGAGGAGCTCGGTGAATGTACCAGCTGAAGAGCGATACTATTTGCTGCCCCCCTCCTGATTTTGTGTCTCTTATCTCCAGAGGACAGTGTGCGCTCTGCCCCCTCCTGTCTGGCCCTCTACTGCCTTTCTGTGGCAAAAAGGTGCAGCTGCCGGCGCCGTGGATGCCGGGTTGCGCCGCCTGTGGCTGGGAAGTGCCATCTCCTTTCTCCCACTGCCGCCACCTGCGCGTCGTTCCACACGCTCCGCCCCATGCGGCCTACTACCAGCTGTCGGGGCGGCTTGCTCCGTCCACGGCCACACTCCACAGATACCTGCCCTGGCAGACAGGAGCTGACTCTCTGCCCGGGAAGGATGACTGGCTCTCCAAAACTAGGCTGCCTGAGAGCAGAGGGCCTTGCTAGAAGGCGGCCCCTGCTCCGGTGGCGGATCTCACCCTCCAGGAAGCTGCCACTGGCCAATTGACGGTAGCGTCTCTCTGTCCCGTCAGCTTGACCGCCGGCCTGGCCAGATTTCTTGACTGCGTGCCAGCCTCCGTACCAGGTGCTGCATGCCTGCTTCACCAGCCGCAGGAGCACCTCCGAAGTATAGCCCAGGCTCTCCGCCTTTCTCTCTAAGGCCAGGCCTGCTTCCTGTTTGGTGCTCCCCTATAGAGCCTGTGTCCCTTCTGCCATATGATTATTCATTCTCTCTCAGCCACTCCAGCCACTTCATTCCTCATGTTCCTCTTCGATGTTGTATTGCCTCCTCTCCCGTTCTTGCGTATGCCTCTTCCTCCCTTTGGCCAGGACCACATGCGGCCCTCATCAGAGCGGCGCCGTCCAGGTTTGGCTTAGCGGCGCTGCTCCTCCACACCACCAGCAGCAGCAGCCCTAGCAGCAGTAGCAGCACCAGCAGCACCAGCCAGGACAGCGATCATCAGCAGCCTAGAGTAAGCACCAGCAGCCCGCCAGCAGCGGAACCAGCAGCGACCAGCCCCAGCCGACCAGGCAGCCCACCAGCCCAGGACCAGCAGCGACCAGTCACACCAGGCAGACCAGGAGCACCAGCCAGCGACCAGCCCCAGGAACAGAACCAGGAGCAGCTGCCAGCCATGAGTACGCCCCACCAGCAGAAGCCCCAGCACCAGGCAGCACGTGACCCAGCAGAGCTAAGCACCAGCAGAAGCGACCACCGCAGAAGCAGCTTCCAGCAGAGTAAGCACCAACAGAAGCAACCACCGCCAGAAGCTAGCATCATCAGCTCCTCCAAGAAGCCAGAAGCCAGCAGAAGCCCCAGCCCCCAGAGTAGTGAGCCCGTGCCTGCAGAAGCCCCTAGCAGAAGCCCAGAGTGAGGGCCAGGGGCGTGGCCCGAGCACGGTGCGCCCTGTCCCTCTTGCCATGGCTTGTCAGCCCAGATGGCCTGAGGCCCTTTCTCTTCTTTCCCCATGGTCTGTGCCCGGTTGCTTGGCTGGCCCAGCGCCCAGGCAGGCAGGCTTTGAGAGGCTGTGTCTGGAAGCCAGGCTCTCCCATGAATGGTGTGACCTGCCTTGAGCCCCCTGCCCGCCTTTAATATCCGTTGGTGCCTGACGCAATGCCCATCCTCCCCGCTATTTGGCCGCAGTGGGGAGGCGCTAGGCATCCGCCTGGCTTCCTCAGGCCCCCTCCGCTAGGCCTTCGGTTTTCTGTATCCGCTTCATCCAGCTAGTCTCCGCCTGCTGGCCATCTCTCCCATCCGCTCGGCTGTCCGCCTTCATGCTATCCACTCCTTTTCCACTGCCACATCCGCTTTGCCTGTGGTCCACCCTGAAGCGCTTGCGGACCACTGCTCCCATCTGCGTTCAATTGAACGCAGCTTTTTAGGCTGTCTACATAATGTGGGCATCCCGCAAGGCTCAGGGGGAGCCACAGCAAAGGCGAGCATATTCAGCTCTGCGTTAAGACCAGTAGTCCATGCGATCCTATGTTCTCCCCACGCCGCCGATAACCAACACAGGACATATGGTATACAGAAGAGAAAGCCTCTGTCCGTTCACTATTCCGTGTATGCCGCTCTGGTTATGCAAATTTTTTGCCCCTGTGAGAGCCGCGATAACAACGGATGCGAACATTTTTCTCGTCCGCTGTGTCCTTTTTACAAACGTTTTGCATCCGTCGGCCAGTGTGACAGGGCCTTAAGTCAAGAACTATCTATATGATCATAGAACAATGGAGCTGGATGAGACCATACAGATCCCAAAAACTGTGTCCTATAATTTTTCCATGGAAGTGTTTTTAAGCCAAGACAGGCTCAATTGTAGTATGGTTATTTAATTAGAATACTTAAAACAGAAATGTCAAAATTATGGGCTGGCCAAGTCTGGGAAGAGAGTTGTCTACAATACTACCTTTTCTTTATCTTTGAGGAAATCCCCTATGTAGAATATATACGCTGTCCGTCCTTTTTGTTCTAGTTTTTATGTATGTTTTCTTAAATGTAATTCTGTTTTATATTTATCTCTTTACCATTCTGTAAGCCACCCATAGTTGCTTTATCAGTGAGATGGGTGACACCAAAAATTAATAAATAAATAAACACAGAGGACAGTTGGGCTGGGCTGGGAAAAGATGGATTACTGAAGGAGTTGCAAATGAGTCACACATTTGCATCATAAGATACTGTATATGGTCTGAAGGAACTTCTTAGAATTGAATCCAAACCACTGTATAACTTCAGCAGGCATGTGTGCATGTGTGTATGTCCATCTATCTGTTTCAAAACATCTCCATCAACCGTTGAAATGTACCCTTCAAAACACTGTACTTGGTGTGACCCCCAACTTCAATTCATGTCCCTCAGAGTCAGGTAAAATTTCCCTTCTCCTAAATCTGAGATGTAGCTTCTAGAGTGGCTGTCATTCTCATTTATAACAATGTGAGCAGGGCGAAATAATTAAATTCATGGAGATTGAATGTATAATCAGTATTAATTAAATTTAATGTTAACCACATTTAGATATAAGTTGAATGCAATCAAATTTAGTTATTATCCTAGCCCTGCCTTCCTTTGGGAATTCATCCTAGACATTCCCTTTGAAGAGTAAGTGTGACTCTGTGCTTGATAATTGTGTTTCCTCTGACTTGGAACAAAGCCATATTGTGTCTGATTTTATCAAGCGGGAGGTTCTGTCCTTCCTTAATTTCTCCACCCATCTCACTGCCCAACTGGGAGATGGTTCATTTAATGAAAGAATCTGTACGTAGAGAGACAAATGGATTCATCTTACCTTGCAAGGTAAGTCAGAATTACTGCCAAGGTCAGAAGAGAAACAGGAAAAAAAGTTTAAGCATGTGTTGAGGTATGGTAGGGATGGGTTGATGGGGGTTGGGGGTGGGGGATGGAATCTGGGAAGTGTGAAATGCAGATGATAAAAAATTGAGTTTGGAGGCAGAGACCGTTGCGTTCAGGAGTAGAATCTGAAAGTCATTCACTCCTTGTAACAGCAAAATCTGTTGATGACTACAGCCAAAATGGGATATTGAGAAATGAGAGAAAGGAAGGTTATCACAAGGAGAGGACAGCTCATCATAAACCATACCTAGAAGCCAAGTTTTGCCTCTCTTCCCATCATCTAAGTTATAGGAGGGGAATAAATGGGGGGGAAAAACGTTACTCTGTTGCATCAACTAAGAAACCAGCAATTTTTATATTTTTCCTCTCCATGATCTATTCCCAGTTCAAATAACTATAGTGATACGTTATGGCTTTTCAGGTGATCATTGTTTGTTTGTTTTAGAAAATTGAAAGCCTAGATAAATGTTTGAACTGTTTTCCTTCTTTATTTTTGGACTGTGTGCTTGTGAGGCAAAGGCTGGACCTATTTTTCTTTCTATTTGTGGTAGTTCTGTCTAGTCAATTAAAGAGAAGGGTTGGGGGCAACACGATAGCTGTCTTTCAGTACCTGAGGGGCTGTCACAAAGAAGAGGGGATTGACTTATTCTCCAAAGAACCAGAGGGCAGGACAAGAAATAACAGGTGGAAGCTTGTTAAAGAGAGAGCCAACTAGAAGGAAGGAGAAATTTTCTGACAGTGAGGAAAATTAATCAATGGAATAGCTTGCTTCCTGGAGTTGTGGGTGCTCCATCCTTAGAGGTTTTAAAAATTAGACTGGACAGCCCTTTGATTGGGATGGTATAAAGCAGGGGCGTCAAACTGGATTTTTGGAGGGCTGGAGGGCTGGATCAGCATTGTAGTTGTCCTCTATGGGCCAGCCAGGAAAGGTGGGAGGAGATGGCACAGCTATTTTGGCCGGCAGAATGCTGCAAGAGGCTGCCCAGATTGAAAATAAAAATGAATAAATAAAATAAAAATAAAAAAATAAAAAAAAATAAATGAAAATAAAAAAGACCAATATTCAAATACAGCTCATCAGTCTGGAACCCACATTACGTATCTGATATTAGCACAGTTGAGAAACTCCAGAAATATTTCACAAGAGGAGTTCTCCACTCCTCTACTTATTGCAAGAATGCCTTATGCCACCAGACTTGAAATTCTGGACCTAGAAAACCTAGAACTACACTGATCTAAGTATAGTATATAAAATCATACATTGCAATGTCCCACCTGTCAATGAATACTTCAGCTTCAACCATAACAATACAAGAACAAACAATAGATACAAACTTAAGGTTAACCGCACCAAACTTGATTGCAGGAAATACAACTTCAGCAACAGAGTGGTCAATGTCTGGAATACTCTACCTGACTCTATGGTTTCTTCCCCAAACTCCAGAAACTTTAACCTTAGACTGTCTACTATTGACCTCACCCTTTTTCTAAGAGGTCTGTAGGGGGCGTGCATAAGCGCACCAACATGCCTACTGTCTCTGTCCTATTGTTTCTTTTTTTTCTTATATGTATCCATTTCATGTGTTCATAATCATGTTTATACTTCTACCTGTTATAATCGCTTGACAAAATTAAATAAATAAATTCTACTGATATTCATAACTATGTATATACTTATACCTATTATCTTGTAAGCGATTGACAAATCAAATCAAATAAAAATAAAATAAAATCAGGCCCTACAGCTGCCTTTCCTAACTTCCTTTTTGGTGAAGAAAAAGTAGGCAACATAATTTGGCCTAGTTTTAATTAAACTTAAATCTGCTCCAATAACTAGGATGCCATTCAAACTACCAAATAGGCAAGAGAGAAAGTGATACCTTTAAAAATACCCAGTTGCAAAAAAATATACTTGCAAGTTGTATAACCATGCAGGTTTTCTGAACTTTTCCCATGTAAGGCTGTGTGTTCATTTCCTAACTCAATTGCCCATAACAGATTTTAATATCTGTGTGCATTTGTTAATTATTTTCATTTCAATATAGCTGTGAAATTGAGTGTTTTGCTTCTGTTTGTAGCAATCAGGTCATTCTGAAAATAAATAGTATATCTCAGAGAATAACAGGGTAATTTTTATGCAAAGGCTACATGTTTGGGCAATTATGCCAATACCATTTTACTGTCAGTCAGGAAAACCTTTTCCAAAATACCTGGAATGCTTGAATTAATTAGACTTTGAAAACATCAATGTGTGTATTTCTGTGCTGAGGTGGTGACCCTCTTATCCTTCTGTCCTGAATCCAAAGGAGAAGTGAGGCAACCTCTCTTTATGAATGGTTCTCTCAAGCTGATGAACAGTCCCTGTCTTCATTCTTCCTTTCAGATATAAGACTAGAAATGTTGTCCCACCTCATTACAGAGGACTATTGATCTATACCTGACCAGGCAGTAACCCCCCCTACAAATAACAAATACTTTCATCAGACAATTAAAAGCTAGAAGGAATTTTAAATTTCTGCCCATGTTATTTTCAAATAAGAAAGTGGAAAATTGAATATCATTGTCTGTCCTTGAGCATCTTGCTTTGGTTTTTCTTCTCACCTCCCACCATCTTATTTTTCTTTGTTTACTTGAGCTGCTAATATTCTTGGGCAGTTATAAATTAACCAACTTGAATGTTGTCCAGATTTGGGACTTCACAAATTCTAAGGTTCATATTGGACTGAAATTGTAGGAATTATGGCTCCAATATTATCATATAGAGCACAATTATGTTTCCTACTTTGGTTGGCTTCTCATATAATAGGCATTCCCATATAATGGATCCCAAATATTTTGATCCCCAGTTTGTTCCCACATTTCAATAGAGACAAGACCCTAAAAGGTAGTGGAGGCCTTTTGAAAATATATTTTTATTGAGGTTTTTTTTAAACTATGATAGTAACAATTAAGACAAATTAAAGTTAGATAAAGAGAAAATAATGAAAAAAAAGGAAAATAAAAGGTGCAGGAGGGAGGGAGGGAAAAGGTAAAGAAAGAAGGAAGAGAGAGAGAGAGAAAGAAAGGAAGGAAGGGGAGAGAAAGAAAAAAGAAAGAAAGAAAGAAAGAAAGAAAGAAAGAAAGAAAGAAAGAAAGAGAGAAAGAAAGAGAGAGAGAGAGAGAGAGAGAATACTGCATCCAGTTTTGGTTGCCACGATATAAAAAAGATGTTGAGACTCTAGAAAGAGTGCAGAGAAGAACAACAAAGATGATTAGGGGACTGGAGGCTAAAACATAAAAAAAAATGATTGCTTGAATTAGATATGTCTACTTTAATGAAAAGAAGTACTAGGGGTGACATGATAGCAGTGTTCCAATATCTCAGGAGCTGCCACAAAGAAGAGGGGATTAACCTATTCTCCAAAACACCAGAGAGCAAGACAGGAAGTGAGTGGAAATTAATCAAGGAAAAAAGCAACCTAGAACTAAGGAGAAATTTCCTGACCATTAGAATGGTTAATCAGTTGAACAACTTGCCCCAGAAGTTGCGAATGCTCCAACACTGGAGGTTTTTAAGAAGAGATTGGATCATCATTTGTCTGAAATGGTAAAAGGGTTTCTTGCCTGAATAGGGGATTGGACCAAAAGATCTTCAAGGTCCTTTCCAACTCTGTATTCTGTTAAGGAAGAAAAGGGGGAGGAAACAAGGAAGGAAACAAGGGAGGGAGGGAGGATATGATAAGAAAAAGAGAAGAAATATATTTAAAAATGGCTTCTAACCTTCATCACCATTATAAATAAATTTTATAATTTTTCATCCCCTGAAAAGTTAAACAGATATCTTTTCACCCCATATCCCATCACTTATCTATAAGCAAATCCATAAAACAACAACTCTTCAGTCCTTGTGTCACCAAAATGTCCATAATTTTTTTACCAAAACTTTGCAAAAATGTTTTATTTTAACCTTCATCAAATAAACCCACTTTATATTCCTTCATTTTATTTCTAATTGACTTAGTTAATAATTCAATCAGATATTGATTTCTCTTCAGTTCTTCTTTATCCAATCATATAGATTTTTTCAAGGTTTTATTCAAGGCTTCAATCTTATTTGTAGATCAATAATAAAAACATTATAAAGTTCATCCTCTTGGTTCATCACTTGTATTTCCCTTTTAATTTTTAAAACTTCAGCCAGTTTCTTTTGTATATCCAGTAAAGTGTCCTCTTCCAAATTATTTTATTGGCCTGTTATTTATAGTTCCCTTTTAGTACTTTCTCTGTGATGTCAGATAAAGTTTGTTCCATATCTGTCATTCCTTCATTAACAATTTTAGACATAGTATATCTATGGAAGCAGGTTTTATTACCAACAGTATTAATATTTTAATTAATAATTTTGGACTCCATTCTTCAAAGATCTCCTTTAATATTTCCAATGTTATAATGTTTTGTGATTTTGAAGTCCCAATATTAATTGACATAAAGAGCAGGCTTGTATTTTGTCCAGCTTTTAAAATCATCACTTATCTTTGTTATGACTTAGAATAGTAAGGCCAGCCAAAATAAGACTGTTTCCCACAAGAAGCTGTTATTTTTATATACTAATTCCAAAAACTTATCACAAAAGTATCCAAATGGATCTCACATCTTAATTTGTTTATAATTTTCTTAAATCAAAATCTAAGAATTTGCTTTATTTCAAATCTTTATATTCTTAAGTTTATAATTAATGTTTCTTTTCTACAGAGTTGGGAAAAAAAACTGTAGACTTTTAAAAATCATCATTCCAAAGGCATTAATAAAGTTAATAGGAAAGTGAATACAAAGTGAGGTTTGCAGACTTAGTGTCTTTTAAAACAGGGGTCCCCAAACACCGGGCCCCGGACCGGTACCGGTCCATGGATCATTTTGTACCGGGCCACAAAGAATGAATAATCATGATTAATATATATATAAAAATATATTTTTGCTTCTGGGTGTCTTATTTTGAAAGACAACCACTTCCGCCCTCGCCTAACTTCCGCGCTAACTTCCGCACCTAACTTTGCGGACCGCATTGCTAAAGCTAAGAAGCTCTTTACTATTGGGAAAGAATTTATTTTGCCAGTCCTTGAAAAAGTGTTTCTGTGTGAAACTGGTCCCTGGTACAAAAAAGGTTGGGGACCACTGCTTTAAAAGACTTTATTGCAGCAGTTAATGGTTATTTCACTTGTCTACTGGTTTTCAAACCCAAGGAAGACCACTGTGATTTCCTCATAAGCAACAGCTGTCCAGAGCACACGTGAGTAATCTCCTCTCCTTATCCAAAGATGTTCCAAAACCAAGTAACAAATGTCTACTCATAAGTTACTTGGTTTTACTTGTGGTCATTTGGTCCACTTTTGCAGAGCTGTCTTCAATTCACCATACCTTCCTGGAAATTTTCCCACAGTGATGAATAACTTAAAGATAAAAATGAGGTTTTTTGTTTCATTTTTCTTATAGCTATGTTCTACAGCAATGATCTTCCAACTTGGTAAGTTTAAGACTTGTTGACTTTAACTCCCAGAATTCCTGAGCTAACATGACTGGAGGAGGACTTCTGGGAGTTGAAGTCCATAAGTCTTAAAGTTGTGAAGTTTGAAGATCACTGTTCTACAGTCTACAATCAATATAAATACATTCAACATGATTACTGTATTGTCTAATAATTTAATAATTGTACCTTTTAGCCTCATTAAAAAACTATCATTTGGATATTTCTGGGAGCTGCATCTGGGTTTTTAATTGTTCTCAGGGCTCGGATATATGCAGCTTTCTACCTATGTCACAAAATCCAGAACAGATCCTGGAGTGGGCCACATTACACAATTAAAAAAAAATTAATTGCTTGATTTTTTATTTTATCAATAATGGAACCAGAAGTTATACTTAGCAATAATAGGGCAAGAAAATAGTAGTCCTCTATTGCAGATATATCCACAATTAAACAAATTTAACAAATTTAAATTCATAAAGTTTTGAAATAAAATGACAGTTTTGAAATAAACATTCAGATCTGATGCTAAATATAGGGAAAAAATCATAAAACTGAATATTAATTTCAGTTTTGAAATTAGCTCAGTTTTGAAATTAGCTTTGATTCTGAGTGAGATCTGGAATAACTACTTTGGATTTATGTGAGAGCAAAGTAAAGTACATGTCTCCAACATTCTTTATTTCATTTTTAGCTGATTCCTCATGTTCAAAATTCCAGCTTAGTTCTTAATGCCATGAGCATTTGCTGAGACTTAGTGATCTCTTCATTTACCAGCAACTTATGCTGAAATATTGCCATTTTCTTTTCTTTGTAGTCAGAATTCAAAAGGGACATTTAAAATATAGCTTATAGAACAAGTATTTTTGTACTGTTAATCCTAGTTGAAATTCTCAAACAGATAAACTCATAGTCCTAGTCATTATAACATTTGAAGATTGTCTACATTTTTTCAGAGTCTATTAATGTCTATTTTAATAAGTCATAATCCAAGTCCTGTCTCAAGGATGTTAAACATGATCTCTCATGGAAATTAACCAATCATAATCACAACTAATAATTTCATGCTGTTCTTATTGAATCTGTTTACAATGATTTAATTGGCTTTGAATGGAATCCTGAACATTTTTGATTCTGAGTTATTGTCAGATATTACTTATTATGATTCCTTGTCATGATCAGTCTTGAAATTCAAAACGTTAGAGTTCCAATTTTATTTAAAAAGGAGGAAAAAGAGATATGATGTAATAATGGAATTTATATTCCTTTTTTATTAACTTACAATCAGTTTAGATATTGGCTTAGGGAGTTAGGGTGACTTATTTTGAGCAAAAGCATGGCAGATATGCTGTTGCTAACCACTTGGTTAATGGAAACTTCATAGACTATCATTCTTTATGAAAATCGGCTCATGTAATTTGACAGGTGAAAGCTGAACTGAGTGACAGGAATCACAGGATGACACATATTGACATAAAATGAAGCTGACAAGTGAGGGTTAAAAAGAAACCCCACAGATGTGAATCATTATATGAAAAAGGAGGAGAGACAGTTTGCTGTAGTGGATGAGGGCATTAGGCTGGAAACTAAGAGACTAGGAGTTCTAGTTCTCATGGCATTGTAAAATAGAAAAGGTAAACACTTCTAAAAATGTTGACAAGAAAACCATTTGGGCTTGCTCAGGTGGTTGCAGAGTCAAGACTAATTTAAAAATACAACCTTTTGCCTCCCCCCTCCAAAAGCAACAAAAATGGAGAGGGATGCAATTGACACCAACATCCAGTCCCTGGATAGCTGGCTGAATGAAGAGTGTGTTTGTGTGTGAGAGGCATAAGGGAATGACATGTGGAAAACACAGCTACTATATTTTGGCATCTTTGTGTATGCCTGAGAAGACAGTTTTTGTGATTGCTGTTCCCTAAGGTGAAAACAAAAATGCTGAGTGGTGAGTAGTAAACTAACAGTGGGTTTCTAGCCATATGGCCTTTTCAGTGCTAAGCTCTGACAACTCCTTGTTATAAGAATGAAAAGAGAGCATTATGAATGCCAAGCTGAGGTAATTGGAAGGCATGTCACTATGGTTTGGAAGAAGAAAACTCTATTAAAGAAAAAGGGATATTTCTCCATAGTCTGAATTTAAATGGGATAGATGTAAATTTGTGCTAGATTCTTATTCTGTGAAAAACAGTAACTAGTCAGAGCACTTTACCCAAAGTATTTGCTTATTATATATTCAAAAATATACACTATAACATAAGTTGAAGAAACATTTGCTCAAGGCCCTGTAACAAAAAGATGAAGGGTTATCTAACCAATTGGGAAACTGTCAGCAGGAAGATATGATCCTGAGTTTCCCACATTTACATGGATCACATTTTTCAGCCTCAATAGTATGTAATCAGATCTTACTCTACACAGTTCAAACCTTCTACTGGCAATTGAACTCAAAGACCAATATACTTAGAGGACTATATACAGTGTACTAACTTTAGGAGCTACCAGGTACTGACCCTCAATGTTGTGGCAGAAAATGATATATATTAGAATGGTCTATACCAGGGGTGTCAAACTCACATCGTCACAGCGGTGTCACATGATGTATCGGGACTTTTTTCTCCTTTGCTAAACCAGGGGTGGGTGTGGCCAGCATGTGATGCATCTCGCCCATGGGCCTGGAGTTTGACAGCCCTGGTCTATACAATCCCTTTTCTTTTAAGTTCAATTTCCAGTAAAGGGTTTGAACTCCAGAGAATAAGATCTGGCTAAGTATATCTGATGATCCCCAGCAAGAATGAAATCATTCATCTGAGACTTAGATCGCCATATAATGGGTCCAAAATAGGATACCCCTCCAGAGTATTAACAGCTTTATCCAGAGTAAGGTAAAAACTAAAGGTTCCCCTTGCACATATGTGCTAGTCATTCCCAACTCTAGGGGGTGGTGCTCATCTCCATTTCTAAGCCAAAGAGCCAGCATTGTCCAAAGATATTTCCATGGTCATATGGCCAACATGACTAAACGCTGAAGGCACAGGAAATGCTGTTACCTTCCTTCCAAATTGATCCCTATTTTTCTACTTGCATTTTTACGTGTTTTCAAACTGCTAGGTTGGCAGAAGCTGGGACAAGTAATGGGAGCTCACTCCATTACACGGCACTATGGATTCAAATCACTGGACTGCAGACCTCTCAATCAACAAGCTCAAGCCACCGTGTTAATAATCCAGACTATTAACAGCTTAATCAAATGAAATAAAAAGTTGTCCAACTTTGTTGATATTCCAGTTTCTACCTTTCTCAGACTTCACACAAGAATGTATTTTAAAAACAATTTGCATTAAAAAAAAAAAGGTGGCATTCTATCCTCATTTATTCCTTTTCTCTCTCACTTGCCACTTATCTTGTCCAAATAATCTTTGCCATCCAGGTTACTTTCCTTCATTTAGGTAATATTATGCTGCATTGTTTCTTGTTTATTTGTACTGTAATTATGTCTATAATATGGGGGTGGAGAGTAAAAATGGAATCTGTATTGTTAAGCAAATTAAGCACTAAGTAATATAATCAATAGAAAATTAATAAAATTTCTTAAATAATGTCCATAATTCCTACATCAGCCAGTGTCAATGTCTTATTAAATGAAGCACATGAAAAATATGATGAAAAGCATTATTTTTAGGAAGGGTACAGTTACATGAATGGTCTAAAATGTTTATCCTGAGATCCCATATCTTTGGAATAAATGGGAGCATAGTTGATTTTGTTTTCAGCTCCCCTTAATGATTTTCTGAAATAATGCTCCTATACAACCTTTGTATTTGATTTTGTCTAATTCAGAACTGGAGAAATATCTCTCTCTCTCTCTCTCTCTCTCTCTCTCTCTCTCTCTCTCTCTCTCTAATTNGAGAAATATCTCTCTCTCTCTCTCTCTCTCTCTCTCTCTCTCTCTCTCGCTCTCTCTAATTAATACAATCTAGAAATAATTTCCACAACCAAACAAAGATTTTTGGACTCTAGTGAGTCAGGATTAGTGTTCTGTAACAGTGGGGAGGATGCATTGTAATTAAGTCAGCACCCTCCAGCAGGTCTCTGTAGGAAGTACCAGCAGTATTTGGCAAAACGTGATTTGTAATCAATCTAGCTTCTGGCTGATTAGTTTGGCTGGTGAGCAAGCATAGTGTGCATGCAAGAGTTCATTGGAAATAACAGAATATAGGCCCAGAACAAGGCTCTTGGTCTTCATTAATTTATTTTAATCTCTGAATATTGCCATGTTTAGAATTTAAGGTAAGGAATTCTAGATGTTTTGTTCTGCAATAAGACTCACTTTTTCTCAGAATGAAAAGAAATGAATCTGAAGTTACAACATAACACTTCTGTATTTAAGTCTACAAATGCAAATGCACATATCAGCTTCCTCCACAGTTCTTTACTTAAACCTGTCAGCTACTGTCTTCCATCACCACCTGCTGAAAAATGCAGATGGGCCATATATAAATCAAGAAAAGGAACAGGAGATAGAAAGAAGAATGTGTAGTTTAGCCTCTAAAGAATAGTCTAGAAGAAAGATGTACTTGGTTAAGTTCATGAGATGTCTGTCTGATAGATACCATTTAGAATTTTAAAAGTTGAAATGAGAACGATGTCTTCCATTCATTTTCAGGAGAAACAATTCTTGAATGGCTAGGATTTATTTAATCTAAATTAATTTTCCCCTTATCAAACTTCCTTAAAACAGTTTAAAGCAAAAAGGTGGCATCTCTGAGACCCCAATCATGCATATTTTTAATTGTGGATAAGTCAGGTGACTCCCACTGGGAAGTGTGATGTAACATGAAACATGTAGAGAATTGCACTGTTTAAAAAAATCATCCACTTTTGCCCCAATAAAACTAGAATAAAAATATTGGATCTACTTGAATTCTTAAGAATCTGATATATTCAGAGTAGGTGAATTTATCATTGCATAGAAAAGCCAAAACCATTTAAAACATAGTGTCAAACTTGCAGCATCATGTTGCCATCACATAACATTTTGTGACATTTTTTCAGTTTGTGAAGTTGTGGTGGGCGTGGCCTGCATGTGATGCATCCAGCCTAGCAGCTGCCAGTTTGACACCCCTGATTTAGAACAATTAAAATGATGATACAAGTTCTTCCAAACATCCAACTGACCACAATAGAAGCTGTGGCATATCTCTCATAGGAAATAGTATTTTTTATTTTTTAAAAAATAAACTTTATTAATTTTACAATTAAAGCCCATGTCACACCGCCCAACGGGTGCAAAAAGGACACAGCGGATGAGCAAAATGTTCCATCCGTTGTTATCCGCTCTCAAAAGGGGCAAAAATTTGCATAGCATAACCAGATGCCGGGATAACACGGACTCGGGGAGGACGCAGGGCGTGATGCAGAGGCGGATGTTGGACACGGAAGCCGCAGCGGATTTGAAGCAGATGGGAAGCGGATGGCGCATCCGCAGGGTTCTGGGGGGCCTCAGCAAAGCGGACGACAGAACGAATATAGCGGATGCAGAGCGGCATGCCACAGCGGATGAAGCGGATGCTGAGCGGATGCACAGCGGCGATGAACAGCGGGAAGCCTATGGATTGCCTGGCGTTTAATTGCACATGCGCGGGAGGATGCATTGCGTCAGACCCCGACGGATCTAACATGAAGCAGCTCGGAAAGCAGGTCGCCATTCAGAGGAAAAAACCTGCTGACCGGACTATTGGCGCCTTGCCTGCCTGCCATGCATGGTATGGCCTGCCCAGCGCTCCCTGCCAGCCATTGCTGCCAGCCTCCCTGCAAGCCTTGCTATGCCACGCCTCCTGCCAGCCTTGCTGCCGCCTTCCTGCCAGCCTTGCGTTCATGTCTGCCTGCCCAGCCTTGGTGCCTGCCTGCCTGGCAAGCCTTCGCTGGCCAGACTTGCGTTGTCCTGCCAGCCTTGGTGCTTGCTTTGGTGCCAGGCTTCCACTGCCAGCCTTGCGTGCCTTGTCAGCTGCCTGCCAGCGCTTGCCTGTCTGCCTGCCTGCGCAGCCTTTGGTGGCTGCTGCCTGCGCAGCCCTTCCTGCCAGCCTGTGGGCCTGCCTGAACCACTGCCATACGCACTATCTCACCTGCCGCCGATGCCTAGCCTAGCGCAGCCCTGACCAGCAACTCTCCACACTTGGTGAACCATGCCCAGCCATCCTTGCATGCCAGAACCCCAGACCCATGCGTGAGACAGCAAGCAGCCGCGACAGCCCGGCAGTGGACACAGGTACCATGCCCAGCCCCCTGGTTCCTCACTCTAGGTTCTTCCTGGGGCTTTCTGCCAGGCACGGGCTGCTCATTCTGGGGCTGGAGCTGTCTTGCTGCTTTCTGCTTCTGGAGGAGCTGATGAAAGCCTACCCAGCAACAGGCCACCTCCACATGCACGCTGCACGGCTGCTGTCTACCTCCTGAGAGACTGAGTCAACCAATATCAGAGAAGTGCACAGCAGACTCATTTTTGTGTTTTATTAGCTTTCTTGTTAATAAAGGTACATAATTTATTCTAAATACACTTGGCTTTCCATTTCTCTATATTTTATGGAAATAAAGTTCTTGAGTGATGAAAACTTTTTAGAAGATGGTTAGCTCTTTGCAATGCTTGTGGGATGCGGTTATAAGATAAGGCAGTTGGGATGGGCGAGGATACCTTTTGGATGGGGTAATGTAGCTGTGGGATTAGATTAAACCTCCAGTGCAAGTCATAGTGGGACTGTAATGGTCCACCCTCCAGCTGCCACTCCTTTTGGCCCTTTATTATCAATAATAATTGTTAATAATCATCCACACATATGTCCAACACAAACACAACTCTTTATTAAACGCGCCTGTTCATTGTACGGCGCCACCCCATACAACATCATCCCGTATAGTGCATGAGACGGGCTGAGGAAGCATGCCATTAAGCATCTACCATTCCTGTCTTGCCACTGATCCACTGCTCCAGCTGGGAAGATTGCACCAGCGTACTCAGGAGGATTGCGCGATGCTGTCGCTTGCCCTTCATCTTGACGGCTCTGTTGGCGGGATTAGCAGCATCCTCAGTGTCTATTTAGGTGTTTGCCTTGCCCCATCCATTCCACCCGAGCTCCCATGTCCCCATTGCCTTGCTTGACGGTCACAACAGAGCCTGTCCTGTTAACACTGGTAGTGGGTGGCACCTGATCGATTATAAACAGGAAGAGCAAGACTTCCATGATCGCTCCTCACGGTCTCGTGGGCATATGCCTGCCATGGTGGTACGAAGTACCTGGAACCTGTCTGGGCCAGCGATGAGCCAAAGGTTCTACTCCATAACCACCTCTCGCCTTTGCCTGGGACACGCCTTAGTTGAAGATCCTCTCTTTACAGGTGGATGGGCGTTTTGGATGGTGTAGGTGCTTCAATGAGGT
Source organism: Laticauda laticaudata (assembly GCA_004320025.1). Taxonomy (NCBI): domain Eukaryota; kingdom Metazoa; phylum Chordata; class Lepidosauria; order Squamata; family Elapidae; genus Laticauda; species Laticauda laticaudata. The sequence goes on along the minus strand of BHFT01071138.1, from coordinate 11,227 downwards.
AGGCGTTGTCGAGGGAGTAAGGCGTTCATCCCCCACAGATGAAGTAGGTCCACATTTCTTGCCGCGTGTCATTGGGCGCAGCGGGGTCCTTTGGATGCTGCGGAAGCCCATCTATGGCCCATCTGAAGGTTGATTCCCAAGCCCCTCCTTCTGAGGACACTGCCGTTGTATATCATGGCCTGGCAATCTGAAGATTGACCCGATCTTTGCCTCGAAGAATTCGATTGTACATGACTTGTAGTCAGCATCTCGACCATGCCTGTGAAGAGGCATGAATGCTGACGAGGAAGCCCCTTGGAGTTGAATACTGAGAAGAGTAGCCTTGAGTGGTTGGAGATTTTGCAGGCCGACGTGCTTGCCCATCTATTGGCTTCCAACGGTGTGGGGGAAAGTTTCTACTTCATGCGATACCGACTGTGCTCTTGCAACTTTCTTCCAGCCTTCTCAAGTGCGATGGTGGTCTACGTGCGCAGGAGCTCCTCCTTGTATTCTTCAATGATTGCCTGCACCACTTTCTCCTGAGCACAATGCTGATGGGTAGTTGGATGGCCACCCTTCCACACGCTAAGTCTGGGTACTGATGCTTTCCTTAGTAGGTGGTCCCTGAAGCCAAAAGGTGGTGCAGAGTGAGTGCCCTACCTGTGAGCCCGTGTCGTCCAGGCGGGCCTGCGAAGCACTGACGTGCCGCTGCTCTGGTCAACCTTGGGTGTCGGGACGCCTGCACAACTTTGTCAAACATGGCTGGAAGGCATCTCTCATGGAAAGTTCTAGGAATGCCCAAGTGGTCTTCGTTCCTGAGCATCCACCTAGTCAGATGCTTTGTTGTACACCCCCGTCCGTCCCATCGTGCTCTTCGTGACAGAGAAACACTACTTCGTTCCAGCGCACCCAGACTCATTTTGGCTACCTTTTTTCTTCTCAGCAGTACAGTTGACAGAGCCTAGCAGCATGCGCTTCGGGCACTGGTTTGCTAAACAATTGGTTGGCTGCCGAAACAGGACTTTGTTACAATCATCGGTGGATACATGACTGGATGCTGTGGAAGAGGAAGATTAGATTGAAGTCTGGCACGCAGGTATGCACAGCTGGGCTGAGGCTTGGTAATGAAAAGTGAGATGCAAGATCGAGTTGCATGTCCCCCTTTTATAGGAACATAATAAGGTTTTCCGACGCTAGGCATTCATCCTCTAGACATTCCTTAATTATCGAGAATAGAGTCCAGCACTACTGCGAAGGTTTTTTCTGTTTTTAATGCACTTTGTTTGCGTGGCTGCATTCAACCGTTCTGCATCGTTTGCGTCTGTTCCGACATATCCTCCCTTGCGTCACGGTGTGAGATGCGAGTTGCCGCGAGATGCGTAGGGATGACCTAGCGGACTATAGCGGATAGCCTTTATACGGATAGCGTAGCGCTATCGAACGGAATGCAACTGGATACATTTTCCACGCAAAAGTTTTGGGCAGCCCAAAACTATTTTGGATAGCGGATTGAAACGTCCATAAACGGATGGTCTGCGACGAGGCATAGAGAAGGGAGATTTCACAACGGAGGCACGTGAGCACATCGCGTTTTCACAAAACAGATGGCAAATCTTTTTTTGTACCATTTTAACATCCTACTTTGCATTCTGTGGTTCGGACCTTTGTGACATGGGCTTAAAAATTAGACGAAACAAACATATACGTAAATGTTGAGAAAGAAAGGAAACTCAAGATAAGAAAAGCTGAAGAAAATATCCAGAAAACAATTTTAAAACAGTTTTCATCCACAACAGTTTAGTGGGACCTTTTATTGTCAACCTTTATTATAGCCATCTGCACAATTTTAATCCTTATATATAAGGATATATATAATATATATATATACTATATATATATATATACTATATAATATAATAATATTCATAATTTTTAATACGGGAATATATATATTATATCACTGCTTACTAATTCTCCATAAACATATCTTTTCTCTTTGCCCTTTATTGTTAATCAATCTTTATATTCATATCCATTCGCTACCCAGCAATTTTCCAGCTGTTGTAATACACATTGTTATGCTATCTTTTTTCTCTTTTAAATGTCAAAGTTAATTTGCTCCATCCTCTGCACAACACTTTGACTATTTTTCGACTAATATTCATGGGACATATGCACGAGAGATTTGTTTTTTTTCCAACATTTGTTGGCAAAAAAGCCAAGCTTTCGCCCGTCCTCGTTCAACGACTAATGTTTATTCATTGGTTATACTTCACTTTTGAGGGAAAATGTTTATTTAAAGATCCCTATGAAAGAGTTCGTTGGTTTTGAAAACTTTTGCAAATTCTGTTCTTTATTGTTCTCCCCTCCAACCATTTTCTAATTTTCTGAACAATATTTTGAGCCTTCCATACAAGACCACCACATATGGAAGGAACTGTCTCTCCTCCCTGTTTTTTCTTTGCAATTTCCAGCAATTTGGACTCATGTTGCGGGGTGCTCTTGCTAATCTTTGAGGGAGGGAAGGTAGCCATCTGGTAAAACATTTTATAGGACATTTGCTTACCTTGTAAGCTGCTGATTTTCATGCATTTTATTATCTTCTACTCCAGACCTTCTCCCATCTATTAACGAGTTGATTACTATGTCCTATATTCCTACTCTAGGCTTAATCATGTTCACCCCCTTTTTTAACACAAGTCTTCTCTAATTCTGCCTCTTGTCAGCGGTAATTATAAAATTTTGCTTTTATTTTTTTTTTACCCTGTGGCTATAATAGACATTTTGTCATGATGTCTGCCTGAAGTTAAGCATTATTTGACATTCCAAATTTCTTTCATCAGTATTCCTGTTTGTATACTCACCTCTGCAACTTGCAAATATCAGCCATTCTACCATCAATTATACTCCCTGGTCCTGAAGATCTTAGCCACAATTTTTTCAAATTCCTTGCTGCATCAATAAATCCTCTGTAATTTAATCATCTTACTAATATCCAAATGTATTTTGGGTCATCCTCAGACTCTTCATTGCTTGTAAATTCCAGATTATGGCAGTATCTTTAAAATAATGTTTTTCTCCTTATTGTTTCTTCTCCAGTAGTCAATTATTGCCCACTCTTCTCTATTACAACGACCTCTTATAAATGCTGCTTTTATTCCTTTTTTGTGTGTGAACAATTGAGGGCTCAGTTATGCACTGTTATCGCTCTTATTCTTCCCTCTCTACCTTTTGATGATGGCGCGCGCGCGTACCACATGCCGTGGGTCTTTATCCCCCGATGTTCCATTAAACCCAAAGCATCCTTTCGCCATCCCCCTCTGCTAAGTCGTGGCGACGCTCTCTAACACCCAAACTCGCAATATTCTCTTTCTTTCGTTTTAACTCTGCACCTCATTCCTTCCGATTCTCATAGGAGCCACACAATTATGAGTGAGCGCAACTGCCCAGATTTGGAAAAGAAGCCAGTCCCCCCTCCTGCTTTTCATATCGCTTGCTTGCCTTTAAATTTAATTTTTTGCGTTTTTTTCCCCTTGCACCAAATGAATTTGTGATTATCTTGATAAGGTTCTTCAAAAATACTTTTGTGTACTTTAATTGCGGTATTGTCTGAAAATAATGTAAAAAGGAATTTGGGAGAGAATAGACATTTTTAATAGTCGCAGTCCTACCTAATAAGTGAAAGTCGTGGCCAGTTTAACCCCACAATTTCTAAAATCCTTCTTTACCTGTATGGCATTAATTTTGTGTAATCCTAATTTTCCTTTAGTGTCTGTGCAATTAGCTGTCATACTCCATATTCCTAGTATTAACTTTCTTTATCACTTTGTAATCCCCATAGACCTTTTTCTAATTTCTAACTTCTGTTCCTGTTTAAATTTTTAGTCTATTTAATTTCATTGTATCTTTCGTGTTAATTTTTCAATCCTGCCCAACTGCAACCCTCCTCAAATTGGTTCTAACAGCTCGTTTGCATCCAGCTTTTGTTCCCTCGTCCTTGTCTCAATGGGCCTGTTGTCAACAAAAAGAAAATCCTTTGTTATCCGCAAAACTTGCCATTTTATATTCGTGTTTTTTACTTCAACCTTTAATCCTTTTCATATCGTTGGACCCATCTGTCTACATACGTTGTTAGTTAATGTTTCCAACGATAATATGAAGAGCACGGGGTTGAGAGTGGGGCAAACCCTGCTTCTGACTCCTTTTCTCGTATTTTTATTGGAGCCTGGGTATAATATCCCCATTCTATTGTAATGTTCACCTGTTGTGTGTCATTAGATAGTACTAGTAATTTATAATATTTTCAAATTTTGAATGCCTAAATTCTATGATAAATTCTTTGGCATAAATAATTGCGAAATTTAAGTTGTTGAAAGGCCTTCTGTGCATCCTAGAAAATATAAAGGCTTGTTATGTTTTTTCGGGGTTGGGCTTCCATAAAATTCCCAAAACATCTAATTACTATTCTTAAGTTATTTTCTTAATTTTTGCCTTTATTGGGAGAAATCCATTTTGGTCTTCTGTATATGGTCATTCAAAATTCTTTTTAATCTGTTTGCCATCTTATAATAGAAGCAAATACTTATATAGCTTCCAGTATTTACAAGAAATTGGCCACTGGTAGTTTTTCTGTGCATATATATCGGGAGTTCCAAATCTTTCCTTCTGGGATCAGCAAGATCAATCCGTTCCCCCTCCCATTCGAGTCCCGGCATTCCTGGCGTGCAATAAGATGTCGGTTTTAAAACACTCTCCACCATAAAGGGATCCTATTAGTCTGTCCCATTGCCTTGTATAGTTCCCCTGGGGCATCCGATTCTGGGTCCCGCGAGATGATTTACTATATTTACCTGGTTCTCCATTGCCTGTTTCAATTTCAGACCAACTGAATACCCTTTGTTTAATAATTCTATTGTCATCTCTTCCCCAATTGCTTTATCCTTTTATTTTTATCTAAATGTTTCTTCATCCTATCCTCATTGACCTACCTCCTTTTTATATAAATCTTCAAATACTTATGGGCAATTTCTTTTTTCTGTTCCTATCCCCTGTTGTGTTTTCCCCATTTCCCATTCTTATTAATTGCTAAATCAATCTTTTTTTCTTTCCCTTTTTTAAGTCTATAGGACAACCATCTCCCTGGCTTACTTGGCATGAACGGCTTCAAAATAAGTTTGGTTCTAAGTTGTATTCAAATTTTTATAATCATTCTCTTCTTTGCTTCATTAAAGTTCCAATTTGTGTTACTTATTGTCATCGATTTTGCAAATGCTTGAATCCTTTTGGGTAGAAAGCCCATGTCACATCCGATACCCAACAGATGCAAAATGAGATGTACAAACGGACAAAAATGCTTTGTCCATCCGTTCGAAACGGCGATGTACTCACGCTGCCTTACCTGTTGGCTTTCCTCTACTATTCGTCCAGGCATCTCCGTCGCTATTGACGTTTCATCCGCTCCAAAAGTTGGCCCGTGCCTAAAACTTTTTGCTGCTGAAAATGTATCAGTTTGTCTGTTTTTCTGCCCATCGCTACGCATCTGGTTTACGCATTCCTTTACGCATCCTATTGACGCTATCCGCTATATCCACTAGCAATCCGCTGCGCATTCTGCCGCAACTCCATCCGCCCGGACCGCAGGGAGCAAGCGGAAACGGAACGCAGCAGATGGGATGCAGAACGTGCAAGTAGCCTTAGTTGGCGCATGGCAGCCACCGAAAACAAAGGCATTTACGATACGCGAAAAAACGTTTTGTTGCGGAGGGGACCTATTCTCTATTAGGGATGTCTGCAGGGACTGCCTAGAGCGATCCTAGAGCGTGATCGCCGTAGAGGATGCAAAGGGACCACCTTTACCTGCCTATAAAAAGGGTGAGCAACACATCAAACTCGATCTCACTTTCAGACCCCAGCAGCCCACTAGGGTGCCAGACCTCTGCAGCCTTCATCTGGATCTTCCTCTTCCACAGCATCCAGTCATCGTTACCTGTGGGCATATTGCAACAAAGTCCTTTCGTGGCAGCCACCAACGGCTTCTTGCCAACAGTGCCAAGCCAATCTGCAGGCCTCTGTGAACTCTACTGCGGAGAAGAAAAAGGAGCCACCCAAAAGAGTCTGGATTCCGGAATGAATGCCGTTCCCCTAGCATAGAGCCAGAGGGACGTGTGACTGTACACACAGGCTTGATGGTGGAGCTCAGGAGCGAAGACACTCGGGCATTCGAGAGACTTCATGAAGGATGCCTCCAGCCATGTTTTTGATGGAACTTGCTGTTACAGCGTCTGAGACCAGGTTGACCAGGCAAACACCAGCTTTCCGGACCCAGCCTGGAACTGGGCTCAAGGTTGGCCACTCACTCTGCGGCCACGCTGGCCTCAGGACCTCGCTACAGGAGCATGCAGTTACGGCTTGGAGCGGTGCCACTCCGAACACCAATGCAGCATTGTGAAGAGAAGTCAAGAAGTGGTGCAGGCCTATCATCGAAGAATACAAGAAGGAAGCTCCTCCAGTACTCCCTCCCACTGATAGAAGGCATGGCGAAGAAAGTTGCAAGAGCCAGTGGTATCAGAAGTGACTTACACACAACCGTTGTGAGCCATCAGCATGGGAAGCATGTGGCCATGCAAAGCTCCAACCATACTTCAGGCTCGCACTTATTTCAACCTCCAAGGGGCGTTCTTCAGCATCCATCCTCTTCGCCCGATGGTCGATGCCTAACCACAAGTTATATGTACATCCGATCTCTTCAGGCAACGGGTCAGCTTCAGCATGCCCATGCGTATACAATGCCAGTCACCTCAAGGAGGGGGCTAGAACGCAACTCGATCATTAGGGCTTTCCCAGATCCCCGACCCCTGCCCAGAACGTACATGCAGAGATGTGACCTACTTCATCGTGGGCGGATGACGCCTTCTCCCTCACAAACCTACCTCATGAAGCCCCTTACCATCCTCGGCTGTTATTTTCCAGACCTCCAATCACACCCGTTCCAAAAGCGACGGCATCTTCAACTACAGGCTGCTCCAGGCGCAACGCGCGGAGTGGTTGTTTTATGAGCATGGCCTTCTCGCGCCTCCTGGCCCAACAGCGTTCCAGGGTACTTCTTACCACCATGCAGCATTGCCCAGAGACCATGCATGAGGATCATGGAAGCTTTGCTGCATCCTCGCACAATCCTCATGTGCACCCACTACCCAGTCTTGCAGCAACAGGCTCCGCTGGGACCTTCCAACACAAATCGGCTGGAACATGGAACACCTGGTGAATCGCAGACAAACCAAGGCGCGGAACCCCTGAATTTGACACTGACAGGATTGTGCAAGCTCCCAACAGAGCCTACCCATGCAAGCGAAGAAGCAGCGCAAAACCTCACACTCGAAAACTGCGTTTTGCAATCTCCCGAGCTGATAGCAGTGCGTAGTGGGCAAGAACAAGCAGATGGTAGATCTTAATGATGCTTCCTTTAGCCTTGTCTCACTCACACCGCGCATGAAGCATTGGGCCATGTATATGTGAGGTGGGCGCCTACAAATGAACAGGGCGTTTAAGCAAAGAGTTGTGTTTACGTTGGGACATTGTGTGGCTATGCCTCCTTCCTCATTATGTGATTGATAATAAAAGGGCAAAGGCGTGTACTGTGGCAGCTGGGTGAGGGGGCTGGACCATACAGTCCCACTATCCCTAGCACTGGGAGGTATTATCGTATCCCACAAGCTCAATACCCATCGCAAAGGATATCCGACCTCGCCCATCCCACACAGTGCATGCAAAGTCCTTTAAAATCATTTGCTAAAAAGTTTCCCACCCAGACTTTATTAAAATAAATCAGGAAATGAAGCAAGTTGTAGTGAAATCATAAGAATCGACTTTATTAACAACCAAGCTAATGAGACACAAAAACAGAGTCTCTGGCACTCCTCTTGTGGCCTCAATAGAGTCTCAGGGTGAAGGGTGCCAGGTGCTGTGGAGGTAAGCTTGGTTCGCCGCCTAGTGACTTTGTCCATACTACTTCCTCCAGAGAGCAGAAGCCCAGCAGAAAAGCGCCAGCGCCAAAAGAACGAAGCCCGTGCTCGCAAGGGCAGCAGCCCTCAGGAGAACCAGACTTGAAGGGCCATAGCCGCGGGCGGGATGGTAGCCCTTGTCCCCTCTTGCCCAGGTGCTCGGCAAGCAGATTGGAGCTGTAGGTCTTGCTAGTGCTCGCTTCCGCTGATATGGGCTCTGTTGGGGTTGCGGCTTGGCAGTGGAGGGATGCGCACCACCTAAGGCTGGCAGGGAGGCTGAGGCACACCAAGGCTGGCATGGAAGCCTGGCATGGGGCAGGCACCAAGGCTTGCAAGGCAACGGCGAGGACAGCAAAGGCTGGCGAGGAACGGCTACGGCATGCAGGCTGGCTGGCATGCCAGGCTGGTCGCGCGGAAGGCTGCGCACCAAGCAGGCCACCAAGGCTTGGCAGAAGCTGGCAGGCAGACAGGCACCAAGCGCTGCAGGCAGACATGTAACCAAGGCTGGGCAGGCAGACTGGGCTGGCCAGGCAAGGACATTGGCAGGAAGGCTCCGGTCAGTTAATGGCGCTGCGCAGTGAGGCTGGTAGCAAGGCTGGCAGGGAGTGCTGGCAGGCAGACATTTGCAGGCAGGACAGGCCAAGGCAGTCGATGTGTTCCTCGGGCAGCAGGTCTTTCCTCTGTCAATTGGCGACCTTGCTTTCCGAGCTGTCTTCCATCATATATTCCACGGGGCTCGATGCAAAATGCATCCCTCCCCACATGCACAATTAACGCCAGGCACTCCGCCAGCGCTTCCGCTGTCGCGCATCCGCTTGTGCTTCCTCTCTGCGTCCACTTCATCCTCTGTGCCATCCGCTGTATCCGTTCCGCATCCAGTTTGCTGAGACCCCCCGGAAAGCCCTGCTGGATGTGCCATCCACTCCCATCTGCCTTTCCATCCGGCTAGGCTTCGTTTCCGCACATCTGCTTTTCCATCGCCTATGGCATTCCTACCCGCGTCCTTGTTATCCGCTCCGCGTTATGCAAATTTGCCCCCTTTTTGAGAGCGGATAACAACGGATGGAACATTTTTGCTCGTTTCCGCTGATCCTTTTTTGCATCCGTTAGGGCTTTGTGACATTGCGGCTTTACTTTTGTAATTGGATTTCTCCTTAAAATTTTTTTTTGTAATTGTCTTGCTGCCGGCATTATTTTTCTTTAATCTTCTTTGGCATTATAAGATATTCTTGTACCTCTTTATTAACTGCCTTCATGTGTCCCCAGATGTTTTGTTCTCATGGGTTACTCCATTATTATTTTCCTTTAAGAAACAGTTTAATTGCCTCCTTAGTCTTATTTATTATATTTCTTTTCTCTATTAACTTGAGTATGTTAACATCCACCTTTTCTTTGTTTTTGTTTTTTTACCTTTTCAGATTTTTCTGAATTGGATGTGGGTCTGCCCCATTCATGGGTAAGATATTCCAATCCCCTTATTTCATTTGCTATTTACCCCATTCATCCATGCCATGACAATCTTCATTATTCTCAATGATGGTGGGGGTTTGCAATAGAATGTAAATTAGTTTTTTTCTCAAGATTAACCTTCTCCATATATCAATCGAAATTTTAACTCCAAATCAAACAAACTCCAAGTCCAATAAACACCAGACCAAGACTCTTCCAAACCAATAGGCGATGGAAGAAAAAAGCATCCTGGGACAGCAATCAAAACTCTACTCACAGGCTAGCCTTCAAATTTAAACCAACGTCTGTGATGAGCCTGACCCACATATCAAACTCAATACATGAAGCTGATGATGGCAGATGAGATTCTGCCTGAAACATTGCTACAAACTTTAAATAGCTTCTACAATGGACATGGGATAATAGCCAAAGCGAAGGCTGAACAGCACACATGTAAGTCCCCATGAAACTTAAAAAAACAAATATCAGACCTCTACGGGGAGGAAATAAATATAGACTAGATCAAAAGCTCGATTGAGAGAGCTGGAAGTTTTAAAAAGAGCAGAGAATATTATGTGACCTAAATTCCTACGCAGCTGCAGACGACAAACAATGCAAACACCAACCTGCTTCAAAATTTAAGCATTTCACACAGCACAGACAGCTACTAAACGTTATCCTGAAAAGAACTGAGTGCTCTATTCAGGAATGAGGGGTCCACAGTAAAGCAGATTTCCAATTGGGATCAGTTAACAAAGATTTCGCGAGCACTACACCTTGGAATTTGAGCAGCAAAAATCCACCCTCTTTACTTTGGGGATAAGATAAAACAACTACAACTTGGGAGAGCTGAAACTGAAACCCACGTTAACCAAAAAATGAAAAACTCTTGAAGAAACTAATGGAAATTAGAACATGACAAACAAACCCGCCCCCAACAACTCACAACAACACCTTGAAACAATTCAGTACATAACGGTTTCCAACAGAGCACTCACCCAAAACCAGAAACAGATGTCCTAACCACAAGGATTTCAATTATGCCATAGCACCCAAAAAAATCCCCACAGCAATCCAATATATGTGCAGTAGAATCCAAGCTAACCAGTTAAATACAGATGAAGGCTGACGGAATAAGACACCAGGTTACAAACATCTTGATTGCACAAAGCAAACCACTGCAAAAGTAACCTTTGCAAAAGATGAATTCAAAGCGCTACCAAACCCTGAAAAATGATTAACGAGCATTAATCATTACTCCCCAGCAGATTAAAGGATATGGTGCACTAGTAGAATGGACAGAAAAGGACTACGAAACAAAATTGACAGACCCTACTTCCAAGGACTTCCTACAAACCTATAAACAACAGACCCAACCATATATCTGGAAAAATTAACCAAGAACGCAGAAATTATAACCAGCCACATAAGCAAAGCAAATCCAACAGACGATCATTACCAAGAGAAAAAATCTTCCAGATGCCCCAAATTATACGGAGAACCTTCTCAACTCTATTAATACTACAAAAGTAAGGAATAACATAAACCTCTTACAAAACCCAATGTCCAGTCATCCGAACAGGATGCACCACTAAGGCAAAACCTAGCTAAAAACACTTTTATGCTATACTACTCCCACAGCCCCATGCTTGAAACTTCGCCGAGCTTCGATAAATGTTACAAAAACTTGGACATACCACTTCTGAAGAAAATGATCATAAGATCTACGTACTGTGTGATACAATGTAAAAATCAATGTTGTAGTTTTAGACCAATGATCGTGGATAATTCTACTATTC